>JAJBZI010017651.1:0-10859 GCA_021234465.1 Dendrobium hybrid cultivar
TTGCTATATGCATAAGGAGTTATAAGGGCCTCAGATTTTGAATATATGATATGTGTTATGAATTAGGAGTTATGAAGGCTTATTTTTTGATATGGTAGCACATGGAGTCATAAGGGTCTGTTTCTGATGAGAGGTATAAAGGCTTGAGAGAAATCTTTTATTTTTTTATTCTGACATATGAAGTGTTTATTTATTTACTCTTAATGCATAGTATATTTTATTTTAGTTATAATTTACTCTATTTTAGATATGTGTAATTAACATTATGCCTAGTATGATAAATTTATGATAATTATTTTTAAATTCAGTTAAATGCATAATAAGTAAAATGGTTGAAAATTCAGGCTGGTGGGTATGATCTATTGAGTTGTGTTGGCTTACACCTACTCTACTTTTTATTTTAGGTCAAGGAAAGACGAATGAGCTAGTTGAGTAGCTGAGTATTCAAGTTTTGATTTATTTAATTTTGTAGAGGTTTTTTTTTTTTAATTTTTGTATAGTCATGGCACATTTATTTTATTTGTTATGTTTTGGTCTGTAGTCATGTACTATAGTATAATTATTATAAATACATTTTGATGATAAATGAAAAGAATAGAAATTTATGGATGAGTTTATTTTTTCTATATTGGAAGTTAAATTAGAAGCTCTATTGTTTATTTTAAATTTTGAATGGAAGAAATCTGAAAAAATTCCCAAAACTTAGATCTTGGGTTGGACTAATCACAATTTAAGGTAATGTGGCCCTTTTCTCTATGGGTCATATCAGGTTGGGTTATGATAATAAGACTACCCAAAATTTCAAAGTTAATTGTTTGAGGATGAAGCCATACTTAGGAGGAGAATTAGATATCCTTGGAAGTTCAATGGAGTTAGCTATCTTAGATAGAGAATGCATAATCTAATTGATGACTATAAACTTAGCAATGCTTCAGAGGCAACCCAATGGATTTTCCTTATTTTTAGTTATGATAGATTGTGTGTTTATTTAAGATTAGAAATCCATTTGATTAGTTTTAATTTGTGTCCTATAGAAGTTGTGATGTGTGTGTTAGACACTATGTTGAGTGGAGTTTAATTGGAAAATTTAGCCCAACATCACAACATTGAGTCCAAAAGTGCTATCGTGCTATTATAATTTAAAAAATTAAAATATTATAAAAGCACCGTAATGCCAAAGGAATACAACGCCATAGCTCCAAATTGATTCATGAGGATTGTAGTGTTGTGTCTTTGAGCTTACAAATTCTTAGAAATCATTTGTGCTGCAATGCCACATCTTTAGTACTGCAATGCCCGATCAAACCATTATTATGGTAGTTCAAGTACCATGGCGGTGGTCACTTTGAGTGCCATAGCACTACCACATGTTGAATGTGGTGGTTTTCCAATAAAAAGCTTATGGTCACAAGTTCCAAAGATAACGTTATAGTGCTATTTGGCTTCAACATTGCAATGATCATACCATATTTGACTAGATTGACTCAACTTAGTAACACCACTGCCACAACTCCAGCAAGTTTATAAATATGAATTGGGCTTATTCATTCATTTCACTTGCAATCCATAGTCTCTAGCATGTAAAGTCTAAGCTCCCATCCAACCACTCAAAATGGCCCCTAAGTTCATTGTAGGCGGGAAGAGGCATAGTTCCACTTCTTACAATGCCCAGAAGTTCATAAGTATGGCCATTGAGGAGTGGTATTATAATCTTTCAATAAGATGATCATCCCTAACCATGGTTTTGTAACTCTTGGGGGGAAGTAGAAGCCCTAATAATAGGGAAGAACTAGGGCTTTATGGTATGTCAACCTAGACCCCTTATAGTGTCTCTCATTTAAGAATTCTTTAACAATGGAAAGGAGCCTTTGAACGAGTTTATTTTTTTTAGAAAGAAGTGGGTCATGTTCACCCCCGTAGTGATAAACCAGATCTTCCAAACTCCCAATTATCAATTTGATGGGGATAAGTACTTAGATTTTTGTACCTCTACCATTAACTACAATGAAATATATAGCTTTTTAACCTATAATGATTCTAAGTCTAATTGAAGAGGAGAGAGAGAGAGGAAAAATAATTAAATTTTCCCATGTCTATCCTTACCCAAGGTCCAAAGCCTAACATTATTTTATTTCTACAAAGCTTATGCCTAATAGAAATATTAGTGAAGTGACTAAGGATAAAATTATCCTAAATTATTGTATACAAAAGAGTTCACCATAAACTTTGGGAATATCATTTTTTAGTCTATTCAATATATGCTTAGGGGGTCAACGTGAGTGAGTCTTGAGCTTCCTACCTTTTTTGTGAGTTATGTGAAGCTACCAGAGTAGTAGAAAACCTTAGAGAGGAGCAGATCTTTCCTACTTCTTCCCTTACTAGATCCTAGGTCATGTCCTTCAAAATCTCCTTCTAAGAGTAAAGAGAGGGATCAAAATACCTGACCCAACCTAGCCGACCATGGGGTATAGATCATAGGATGCTAATAGATCATGTGGAAATACTCCAAGAAAAAGTTGATCATATATAGATTTTTGTTGATAGCTTCGAGCAATAGCTTACAGGACTTGAGCAGGGAATGTATCAAAGGTGTGAACATATGATGTTGTAGCACCAATGGTAGTACTAATACTAAGCTAACTATAACGTAGCTATGGTCAGCATATTTAGGAGCTAGGAGATGGACTCCCATGGTCAAAGAAATGTATTCCCATTCCCCCTACCCTTTGAATTTTATCCATGAGCACCATCAACATCAACGGGAGATAAGAAAAGGAGGATGATGATGAGGAGGAGGATGATACAGAGTAGGGAGAGTACCTACTAGATGTTTTTTTTTAGTTTATTTTTATTATTTTAATTTTATTTTATTTCTTGTACATAGATGTATCTTGAAAAATAATGAATAAAATCAAAATTTTCTGTCATGAAAATTTTCTTTCTTATCTTTATTGTACTTTGTTTCTAGTTATATATAATTTTGTTGCTTGGAATATGAAATTTAAAAATTTATAAAATTAAGAAAATTAAGAATTTAATAGTATAAAAATTTGAAAATTTTATCATATAAAATAATTTAAAATAGGAACTATTCAATGCATTTAAAATTAGTAATTTCTAATAGATTAAATTACTAAAATCAGTTAAGCATTTGCCTACTTATAAAGGATTAATTGATTTAAGTATTAATGTGAATAAACTATTTAAATTGATTCTAAGTCATCTAATAAATAAATAATTAGAGAATTATGAGACATATAATAAACTTTAGGTAGTATAAAAAGTGGAGGCAAAATGCTGGTATTCAAAATTAGTGTAAAGTATTTAATTAATGAAAAAAAGGTTAAGTGGAAATTAAAAGATGAAAATGGCTAAGTACTGGACTACTAAAAATTGGTATCTTCAATGTCTAGCCTTGCTTAAATAAGAAGTAAAGGTAAAAGACAAGTAATCAAAATCATTATAAGATACTTAGACAATTGAAAAGAAAATGAGAAAAGAAAAAAAAAATTAAAAGTGAAAAAAGCTAATTATTGGATTATCAAAAATTGTTATATGTAATGTTTAGTCCCACTTATACCCTTCTATGTGTAATTACCAGAATCATTATACTTAAAGAAAGTTTATAAATTGATTAATGAATTAATTAAATGTGTAAATTTCATTAATTCCAAAAATCTTTAACACTAAGTGAGTTAGTCAAAATTATCACTTATACTTAGGAGTTTAATTTAGAGGGAATATTAATTAAAAATAAATAAATGGGCTATCATAAATTATTTTATCGGAAAAATTTACAACTTGAGTATTGATAAAGACTTCAATTATTAGTTTTATAATTTCCAAATTGCATATTCTAGTAAAAGAAAATTGAATCAAGTGCAATATGAATTATTTGAGGACAAGTAATATTTTAAGGTTTAGAAAATTTTGATAAGAGGAAAATTGTATAGTCCAAATTGCATATATATTTATAAAAATATTTTTTAATCCTATCCTTTTATGCAAAAAATAAGCTAAAAATTCTTAAAATTGATGAAGCGCGACAACGTCGTAGCGCTTCATTTACCCAAGTGTCGAAGGGCTACCAGATCAGCACTACAATAGTAGAAGAATATAATTTCATATGAGAGCTTAGCACCAAGGCATTACATAGGAAATTCTATAGTGCCAAATTTCCATAATTCCATGGTAAAAGATGGTTAAAGATAGTTGAACAAATAAACTGATGTGATGAATGATGAATCAATTCAACAATTCAGTAGTGCCGCAATGCTCCCTTGTTAAAGTCATGGTGTTTGTTCAGTTATTTGGAATTCTATAAATAGAAAGCTTTTATCTCATGTAAAGGGGTTGGTAAGTTGGAGAGACGTGTGAGAGTGTATCTGTATATGTATGTGTGTAAGGCTTTTTCTGGAAGGGGTTAGCCATATGTCCATGTTGTGCTAGTCCATTACGACTCCAGAGAGAGGAGGGAGTGCAAGGGGTCTGTAACTGCATTGTCAATGATTTTTGGGTGATTTCTATCATTATCTCTTGTACTTTTATTTTATATATTGAAATAAAGCTTATTTTGTGTAGTTTAAATTTCATGTCTAGCTAAAGTATTAATAATTCATTGGGATTATGATAATATAGAAATTAGGTTTTGCTTTAGATTAAATTTATAATTTTATGATTACTCAATGCTTTTTCTAGATCCTCCATGCTTAATATAGTTTGAGTAGAGGCCTTGCATAAACTTAATTTTATAGTGCGATCTATAGCCTCTATGGAGGAGTAAAAGAAAAATGATTCAAAATATAAATTTTCCATGCATAGATATATAGTGGTTGGGATTATGGGATTTTAAGGATATACTAAAACTATAGTTGAGAGAAGTCTTAGCTTGATAGAGATGAGAAGTAATTATGCTCTGATTCACAATAACTTTAAAAAATTATCTATTTCCAAAAAACATGTGATTTTAAATATTATATGTCCATAGTATTTTAAATATATAATTTGTCTCTTAAATTTGTAGATTTTAACTTTCAATTGTGCCACCCTTTTTATTTGATAAGATAATTAAGTAATTCTTATAGGCAGTACTAGATTAACCTTAGGTCAACTCCAATCCTCGTAGGAACGATAGTTTTCTCATCACTTTATTGGTTGACACGACATGTATACTTTCATAGAATCAGATATATACAATAACATAGTAAACTACATTGAAAAGAATAATAATGTGTGGCTTGTTTATGCCTGTCAACTAGCGTGGTGGCCACCATGACATCATTGTAGGGATTTTTATTTATTGGTCCATCCATCTAACCAAAAATGATTTGGATGATTTTGAACATGAGCACCTATGAAGTGGTAGTTGAGTTCATGTCTCCCATGTGAAGTCTTTTGGAGCTTTCTTCAATTGATGACTCAACTATGACTCCATATAGGATGGCATATACTACCTCAACATATGAATGGTACAAGTTGGTACAAGCTCGTTCTAATAGTCTTTTGTGGGAGATTTTCTTGAGCACATATCAAAGTCAACAAGGAGGAACTACTTCAACATTCCCACCTTGATGAGTTCCTCCAATGATCGATAGAGATGTCTATACTTCTTGATGTTGTACACATGTTCCTTGTGGAATGCGTAGTACTTGGAAGTACCTCTAGTGTGGGCACTCACCTTCATGGGTGGCAAGCACTTGAAGGACTCCTTATTTTGAATGGTGTCAAGTGTTCAACCATCAATACACGTAGGGGAATTAAAGTAGGGTACTTGTGAGTAGAAGCCGTGCCTTTTTTATGGTATGGGTGAGTGACTCATGGTGCTTCCTCCATTTGTAAAGAAAGTCACCATACAAATTTAAGAAGCCTAAGAAGCATAATCTATAAAGGCATCCTTGGCTACCTAGTATGGCGCCAAATCTTTGATTTCAATCATGTTTGATGGCAGGTTCTCTGGCGTGATTGGTCAATGGAACTTAAACCTTGCTCTTATAATCCTCTACTATGAAAAGGCTATTGGTGAGTTCAAGTAATTCAGCCAATGTTCAGGTTATTATAAATCAAAAGCATAATGAAAGGATCCTTTTAGCAAGCCTTGTGTAAAGGAAACTTGTGCACATGAAATTTTAAAGCATTTCACTTCCAACATCTCTCCATGGAACAAAATAATGCAGCTTTACATCAACTTGCATGGTTCCTAACACAGTTAAAAGAGAGCTTGTGATTTTTTCCAAAGGCTGTTGAGCACTTACAAATTGAGTAAAGAACATCCTCTTGCATATGGCAAATGAAGTGATCATGCTTAGTGGCAATTAATTAAACCAGCAAAGGGAAAATTTCTTGAAGGCTCTAAATAATAACTAGCATTTTCATGCATCATCTATGTCAAACAACACCATTGATGGCTTAAGATATCCAACATGGTCAACAAGGTTTATTCTTCCTAAGTAGGATTCTAATATTTTGAACTTTGGAGGTGACCCTTCAGCTATCTCTCAGGAGAATACATTGATCAGCTTTGGTTCTCTTCTTCATTCCCATCGAGAAAGGGGATTGTACTCTTCATCACTAGTGTGATTGTAACTATGGTCAGCATTGGGCATCAAAGTTAGTGCCCTGGCTTCTAGCCTTCTTCAACAAATTACCAAGTTAAAGGATCCTTTCAATGTCTTTTCTAAAGGGGGGTTTTTAATAGTTCTTCAACAACAACTTGAATCATTTTTTATAGTCCTTTTTCCATTTCCATCAAGTCACGATGAGTGATATAGATGGGGTTCTCCATGTTCATTGATGGATCAGGGTTATGATGTTCTTTGAGATGTGCCTACCTTCTAGTCACTGACGACAATCCATGCTCACTGCACCTTAGAGAATATTGGATTCAAATTTATCTTTAAAAGATACCCCAACTTACTAATAGTTGATCTCTAGGTAAGAACTGGAGGGACCAAGTGGAGACTAAGTGAGTCTATAGAGTAAGGATTATACATTTTCTATACAAAAGCTATATGGAATATTGGGAGTTCAAAAGATGTTGAGAGATATAAAATATTTAGAAAGATATAAAATGTCCAAAAGATCCAAATTATGTCTTTTCACCATTTATTTATAGGGCTTGGAGAGCTATGGAAAAGGTTACACTTAGAAAAGCAAAAACTTAATATAAAACTAAATGTAGGATGTGATTTATTACAAATTTTCATAAACACATGGAATAGTTAATTGACCTTTCTATAAACCTCTATTTATAGTGTAGCCCTCAATCTTGGGGATAGACATTTATGCAAGTCTTTATGGGCAAGTATGTTGGGTGAGCCCTCAGGTTCTAATGTGTAGGGAAAATCTATGAAGGCAAATCCTTTAGACATTCTATTAAGTTCATTAAGACATAATTCAAACTCTTGGAGCCAAAAAGGTGAGCCTTGGTGATAGTGATCATGGGCTCAGGACTACATGAACTCAAAAAGTCATTGAATCCCTTGAGGTGTATGTTTCCTATAGCTGGATTATAGATGTTAAATATAACTGAATGGCCTTGACTGTGAAGATTTACTACGGATAAATTGTTCCTACAGAAATGAGTGCTATTTAAGACTCAAGTTAGTATAAAAGAATCCTTTTGTGAGGATTGATAAAAAAGATGACAACTCAATTCGATATATTCAAGATAGTCCTCATGTCATGACCTTGTTAGGAGAGCAATCATAATTTTGCAAAGTAGGGCCAACTAGTTTGTTGATTGACTATTTTTCCTCATGACGATCGCTCCACCTAAGAAATTTTGTTGTTTGGGTCAAGTATGTGTGTGCAAAGGTAGAAGTTTAAATATTTATGAGTTATAATATGTTTTTAACTGAATAATATATATTTTTATCAATTTTGATTATAATTAGAGACCTTGACTAATAGATAGAATTTTTGCTTACATGATTCTTTCTATTTAGGTGTTGTTTCATCCCATGGAAAAAATACTCAATTAATAGTATAATATGAACATTTAAATTCTATAACATTCACTATATAATAAGGCTCTTGAGTGGGGTGATTATAGAATCCATCTTCTTATTACTATCTCTCCTACCTTTCTCCCCTACCAACATCAAGTCATTAGAAGTTTAGCTTGTTATTGAACTCAATTTTTACTGAGGTCATTCAAACCCTAAACACCTAAGTACATCATGTTGCCTTGGATCTAATGACTAGTCTAAGTGTTTTAGTTCTAGTCATTAAATCCCAAGCTCCCTAAACTAAATCCAAACACCCTTGAGTCAATTCAAAACCTTAGTCTACATTCATCTTGCCTAGTGGGCTACACTCTATATCAAACTAGCTCCTTGGCTTCAAATCCTATATGAACAATCACCATAGGAGCTCCAGACATTAAACTTATCAACCATAGCTTTCTAAACTAGAGGTTGATCTAATTAACCCATTTAAGCTAGATTAAGCTAGTGTAATTAATTAAATTGCTCCATTAATCTATTACAAATCCCAACTATTTTTTAAACTTCACCAAACTAAATCCAGGAAAGATCCTCTTGATTTGCTCATTTTTGGTCCACCTATCCTAGTCAAAGGTTGACATGGTCAACCAATAATAAGATTGGTCAAATCAATCTAGATTGGATCAAATCATTGCATATGTTCAATTGGACCAATCCCATTACCCAAGCCTGGTCCAATGGACCTCCTAAACTCATTTAAACCTTGGCATGGTCAACCCATAGGGATTTGACTTGGTCAACTCAACTAAAAAGGTTAAATTCATCTATACAAGGTCCCCTCCTTGTAAGATTCAAATCCATTCAACCCAAACCCTTGAATTTAATCCAAATAGCCTTTATGTACCCTCCATGATATATCATAGGTGTCTTGACCCACTTTGACTGGTCAAATTGGTCAAAATCTCTAAAAACTTCTAAATGGTCAAACCTCCCTAAAATTGTAAAATCACTTCTAACCAGCTAGATCAAACAGCTTAGGTGAACTCTAGAAAGTTGCTAAAGCACTCTTGAACCCAACCCAAGGATTGGGATAGCATAGGCTCAACCCAATGGTCCCAACATGGGGAAAGTGGCCTTAAGCCATTTTAAAACTTTTTAGAAGACCTCCTAGCTCAAAAAATATTCCATAAACTATTTGAGACACTTGGCAATCATCTAGCCAAGGTCTCTGATGGATCCCAGCCCTTGGATTAGTCTCTAGAACTTAGAATAGGGAAAACTACCTCAAATCATCATTCAAGGTTTATTGTACATCCAAAGCTCCTCCATGTAGAAACTCATTTCATTTTTGCTTCCCAAGAGCTCCTCTGCATTCCCTAACCATTTGGAGCTTGTAGCAATAAGGAATTGGAGCAATCAAGCCAACCTCAATCCCAAGCTTTTAAATTCGTTGTCCATATGTTACCATACTTTAGTGTCCTCATATAAGTTGTTTCTTAAGAGTTAAGGAAGACTGGTCCACCTATCCTTGTCAAAGGTTGACCTTGTCAACCTAGCTTAAGGTTGATCAAATTAATCTAAATTTGGTCAAACTATTGCTTATGATTAATTGGACATCTCCCATTACATAGACTTAGTCCTATTGACCTCCTAAACTCACCTAAACCTTGTCATGGCAAACCTATGGTAAGTTGACTTGGTCAACTCACCTAAAAATGTCAAATCCATGTATACAAGGTCTTCTCCTTGTAAGATTCAAATCCATTCAACCTAAACCCTTAAATTCAGTCCATATAACCTTCAGGGACCCTTAATGGTTTATCCTTGGTGTTTTGACCAACATTGACTAGTCAAAGTGATCAAAATCTCCAAAATCTTATACATAGTCAAACCTCCCTAAAATTGTAAAATCCATTCTAAAAAAATGGATCAAATAACTTGGGTAGACTCTAGAAAGTTCCTAAAGTACTCTTGAACCCATCCCACGGCTTAGGTTAGCCTAGGCTTGACCCAATGCTCCCCACATGGGGAAAATGGTCCTAAGTAATTTTCAAACTCTTTAGAACACCTCCTAGATTAGATATGTTCCCTAACTAATTGAGACACATGGAAATCAGTTGGCCAAGTTCTTTGGGGGATCCCAGCCCTTGGATTTGTCTCTAAAGCTTGGAATAGGGTAAACTACCTAAAATTATCATTCAAAATTTATTCAACATCCACATATCCTCCATGCAGAAACTCATTTCATTTTTGCTTCCTAAGAGATCCTATGCATATCCCAACCCTTTCCCAGCCATCTGGAGCTTTCTAGCTGTAAGATATTGGAGCAATCGAGCCACCCTCCATCCCAAGCTTTCAGACTCCCTATCCAAATGTTGCTAGGCTTTAGGGTATTCATAAAAGCTATTTCTTAGGAGTTAATGAAGAGAATAAAACTAAATATAAGCTTGGATATCCACTAGACTAAAGTAAAACTCAAACCCTCACTTCCAATCTAAGTTTTAAATTATCTCTCTATACACATCGTTTGAAGCCTCTAAACCTTGTACAATAGTATATATAGTCCTTAGAGAGCTTTGTGCCTCGCTTGGTGCACTGGAAAACATTATATAATAAGTTTGAGGGTTATTGAAACTAGGGTTTTTGGCTTCTATTTTGGAGCTAAAATGTTAAAAATTAATAATAAATTACATAAGAAACATAAAAATATGAAATAAATTGCATTGCAACCTAAATAAACCCTACAAGCAAGAAAAATAAAAGCCCCATCCTATTTTAAATAAGATAATATTAATCAAAGATTAACCCTTAATTAAATATTAATTAAATAAAATCAAATAAAACTAACCTTTATATGGCCTCAAATTTTAATTAATTTATCTTTTAGATTATCTTTAGCCTATGACATTGATCATT
>JAJBZI010017652.1:0-10525 GCA_021234465.1 Dendrobium hybrid cultivar
TTTTAAGAATAAAGGTGATGCACAAGAGTGCAAATTATAGAAGAATTACGTTAATGTGTCATACTTTAAAACTTTGAGAGAGAGTTATTGAGCATAGGTTAAGAAGTGATACTAAAATTTCTCAAAATCAATTTGGATTCACGCCGCGTAGGTCTACTATGGAAGCTATACATTTATTGAGAGGTTTGATGGAGAAGTATAGAGAGAATAAGGAGGATCTACATATGATTTTTATTGATCTAGAAAAAGCTTATGATAAAATTTCAAGAGAAGTGCTATGGAGAGTTTTTGAAAAGAAATGGGTTAATAATTCTTATGCTCAAGTTATTAAGGATATGTATGCAAGAGATGTTACTTGTGTTCAAACACAAGAAGGTTGGACCAAGTATTTTCCTATTTAAGTTGGATTACATCAAGTATCATCTTTAAGCCCGTATCTTTTTGCTTTAAGCCCATATCTTTTTTCTTTAGCCATGGATGTCCAGGAGGGACCGGCCCTCCTCTGCTATGATGAAGACAAAGCCACGGAAGAAAGGGCGGGTGGGATCGAACAGAGTAGGCGGCTACTGCTTCAGGAAAGATTATAGGCGGCTGTTGTTTAGGAAATTTAATAGGAAATTAAAATAGTAAGTATTTTAGGAGCTGTTTTGGGAAGGAAACAATTAAAGAAAAATTAAGGGGATTGTTGAGATTTTAAGAAGTAATTGAATGCAGAAATTTGGGAAGAAATTGAGGGGGGAGTTCTATAAATTAAGTAAGAGGGGCTTGGAGGGGGATATGGAGAATTTGAGAGTTATTTTAGGATTTTCTAGGGTTTGTGAGGGCCTTTAGCCGCCGGCTAAAGTATTTGGGAGAGAAAGATCCTCCTCTCCAATAGAGGATCAATTGTATCTTTATTTTTTGCATTTTATTCAATAAAAAGGCTCCTTCGTGTGTATTTTCCCACTTTTATTCGCAATTTTGGGGGGAATCCGAAATTCAGCAAGGATTCCAATTTGTGTCCTAAAAGTTGGACGATCAATGGGTACTGTAGTGTCGAAGTTTGTTTGGTCCAATGAGTGATACATCAATATATTCATATTTTGTACGGTTATTTTAAAATTATACACATTTTTTTAGTATTTAGTATTTTATTAGACATTACTAATGTCTAATAGCTAATGCCAATGTTGGTGTATTATTGAGAATGTGCACATCATGAAATACTACAATATAATTGAATTTGAAACATTCTTTTTTCTTTTGTTGATCCATAAGACTTTTAAGAGATAAATATGAGATTCTACTTCATTGTGTCACATTTTTTGGTAGAAAATTTTGATCATAAAATATTATTCATTTTATATTAATATAATATACGAAAATCATTCTATTTCATGCCATGTCATACTTTTTATAATTATTTTGTGTCCTCATGTATGGGGTTGTATTATTTCCATATCCAACATTGGTGTTTGTGTTTCATATAGGTAGAAAAAAGTCACTCGCATATCTGACAAACATGTTAATTTTAAAATATTCATAAGAAAAATGTTATTGTGAAATATTTTTGCTAACCCACCACTGCAGATTGACTCTATTAGCACAGATCAACCACTAGTTGCAGCAAAGAAACAGTCAAGGAATTTCAGAAAGTTCTAGTTACAGTATTCACAACATCAAAGATACAGATATGAGAAGTTCAAATAAAAATAGGAACATTAACTACAGGCATTGGTGTAATCATACTGTAAATATGATTCAACAAGATGAAAGAGAGACTAACCTTGATTAATACTACGAGATTCACATTTTGCAAAGTTTGCAATTCCTCGAGCAACTTGAGATATGACATTGTTCTGCCTAGATCTGACCATAGCCAATAGTGCTTTAATGCCACCATCTTCTTTCAGCAACATGTGTAACCTTTCTGTAAATAAAAAATATAAAAAAAAGTAAAACATATTAACAAAAAAAGAAAGTTGCTTTTTTCATCTATTGTAAATTTTAGTTACAAGTCATGAATTAACCTTTACGAATATAGAATTTTTTTGGAATTTTAGTTCTCACTAGTAAATGAACTACAACATCAACCATGCTTTTGCATCTTCTAATTTTAGTTCGTGAAAATGAATAAATTTCAAGTAAATAACTGCTAAGAATTTAGACAACAACTGAAACAATTATGTTGATGACATGCTTTTACTATTTTGTATGAAATAAAATCATTACATTCACACGTTGAACTACAAGCTATGTAAGTCATTCAATATGCTCGTGAAGACAACAAGGAGTGCATGCAAATAGGAGTTGTCGAAGCACATGTCCCTTAGAAGCCATAATTGGTTTTCAAAAAAATTAAGCAGAAGAAAAGTTCCTACAAATAAATTAACTGCAACAAATGATTTATCTATTTATTATCAGTCTGCCTAAAATATTCAATCCGCTGAATTTTATAAAGCTATGCCATCACGGCAACACAGTTAAAAACAATAAAATCTTCTTTTCCTTACAACTATGTACCTGAATCCTAAAACTTCTAATTAATCCGGACAACAATGCCAAAATCAAGATGTCAGGATATCACCTTAGTGTGTAACAAACCCCTCACTCTCGCTCTGCATCTGGTATTCACATCCACTCTCATGGCTTGATGCTCACAGACATGGTGAAATACCAAAGTTTTGCCTAAGGTAAAGCGCCAAATTTCCCCAGTCCAATCATACACCAAATAGCAACGTTCACAAAACTTCTCAAAAAGCACTCCATTGTATTCTACTCATAAAATGGATCAATTTGGTATATAGAAGTATATTTCGAATTGCAAGAGTAGAAGTTATCAAATTAATTCCATTTGGAATTAATTTCCTAAAATTTTTATTTAATTCAATGTTCACCCATAAATTTATTGTAGCAGGGTTAACACAAATTTTGGCATAGGCACTTAACGTGGCAAGCATTAGCGGGTTCAGAGGGTAATCAGGTAAACAATTGTTTTACTTGAGATCATTTAATCTTTTCCTGCGCAAACTCCTCTCATTTCCCTAACAGCTCTTGGTTTAGGTGGAGTTCACGTGCTGGAGAGCGGCTAGGGCGTCTGGGAGAGCTGGCGTTGAGAGCAAGCTGAGGGGTATAAGAGAAATAAGGTAGGATAATATTATGGAAGAAGGGGAAAACTAAGAGGAAAAAAAAAGAAATTGGTATTTTGTGTATCTATGTGTTTTGTGTGAAGTTTCTAGTTTATCTAATTTTTATGTAGGCTTCAAGCAATATACAAGGAGGGGAAATTTTTGAAGACTTAAGCTGTGTATAATGAAGGAGAATTTAGAGGAAAAGTCATACTGGAATAAATTAGGCTATTTGTATATTATTCGATTAGAAATTTATATGAATTGTCAAATTAAGTAATTTGGGTATCCGAATTGAAGTGGCAACTGATCATGGTGGTAAGATTAGCAAATTTTTTAACTCAGGCCGCATATTTTTAGAACTTTGTATGTATGGTTGCCTTTGAATTAAAATGTGGTATATAACATCAAAATTTTCTTCCTATTGTAAAAGTACACTCACAGTTTAGCATTCATATATGAATAATACAATATATTTTGAAATAAAAAGCATGTGATCTGTACAGTCTTTTTCATACATTTATAATATTTCTTGCTTATCTTAAATCAAAATATGACAAGTGTAATGATAAATTAAATGAAGTTATTAGAATCTGCTGAGCCTAAAAAATACCATGTTAGGTGATGGGAAAACAATGATATGGTTATGATGCGTGTGCAAGTGTGGCAATGCAACCAAATGGAGGCAATGCGGCCAATGCTACATTCCACGTGGACTCTATTAAACATTATAATGAAGCCTTAGGTGATAAGTTATATTATAATGATGGTCTAGATCTAGACATCTACACATAACACATTCTTAGGCCTAAGGTGACATGAATTGTGAAAGGGAAGATGAGGAATTAAATGAAACATCTATGCGAATAAATTCAAAATTAGATATTTAAATGAAGTGGCATGATATTATTCTAGTAGTAGCATTCTATTATTATTACTTAATGTGAGCATATTCATGATAATGTTATTTTTTAAATTGTTAAGGTTTGTAATGCAAATAGGGCATAATTTATGATAATGTATAATCATAACCACAAATTTATTGTTTACCACATTTGAATCATGCATTAAAACTGTGTATCGTTATGAGCCTCCTAGCTCGCCAGATTTTTATTTGATAGTTTTTAGAATAAAGCAAGCATAAAGTTGAGGTTGAGTAGAAACAAGTTCAAATTATGCTTTATGCTTTTTCGTGTATAGCAATAAGGTAAGTATTAATTAGAGTTTTTTCTTCTATGAAGATTTGGAGTTTTTTAGTGCATTATAACTATAAAGTATCAAATAAATGTTTGGAATGCTTTTGCTTGTAGATAGATGTTTTGATGTCTTTCATGAATATTTTATGTAGATTTGTGAAAAATATAAGAAGAATTGTATGAATTCCCCTGTTACGTCCCTCTTTGATTGTTAAGGATAAGGTCAATGTGGGCATGACAATGGGGTGCCCCTACCTCTAGCTTGTGCATCCTCGCTCAAAATTCCTCTTGATGCACCCAACTTGGCATGTTCATTAAACTCTATCGCACCCTGCTCTTGTCTATGGGGTGCATTTGGGTCTTTCTCACCTTGTGCCCAGGAGCAGGGCTTAGCCGTCGATTCAACGAGCCTTCCTATCTCTGCTCTGTTTAGGGCTTTAGCCCTTATGCACCTAAAATTTATGAACAATTTTCTCCCTTCTAAGTAACTTTTCCATTTCCTCACCAAAAATATTTGACACTTATTTCTACATCCTTATTGGCTATAGTATAAAGCATGAATTCACTCCCCTCAATCCATACCCATTCTCCCTCACTTTCACTGCGCAAGTTTTTGAGTGAACACCCCAATTCAGCCAACATCGCCACTCCATATCTCGATGTCTACTTGCTTTGCAGAGGCTCTACTTTCGACTTCCATACCTTTGAAATTGTGCTTCGTTCTACTCGCCCTTCTCGTTCCTTTGAAAATGTTATTGGTAAGTTGAATGATTTAACATTTTATTCCTCTCCATCCAACCATTTTCATTTGTTATTTTCATCAAAATATAATGCCATCATATGATATGCATCATTCCACATATCAATACAAACATGTGCTCATCTTCACTGAAGAAGAGATCTATGAGCTTGCTAGGCTTCTCTATTTTTCTTTTGTTACTAAATTTTCATTGGGCCATGCCAACCTAGAGGTTATTCAAAAATTATGTTTGATCTACAATTGGTCAGTGAATATTCTATTGGGCTCATCAACCCTCATCAAGTTATTATTAAACTACCTCCAAAATTGCATTAGACTTTTCTCTTGCTAGTCTTGCTATATACATCTTCCCACTCTGCATGTTAAAATGATTTCACACTTTTGACTCTTCCACGAAATCACCTATCACTCTAATTTGAATTGCATTCTCTCAACTTACATTATTTCAATCAATCCACTTTGTATTCGCTAGGTTCTATATTTGACAAACCAATGCAAGCGAATAATGTTACTGCTACTCTCAAGGCCTTTAGTGTCTAAAGTTATGATTCAATTCATCACTATTTCTTAGTTAAAAAAAGAGGTGTGAATAGACTCAACATGTGGATGTTTGCAGAGTGTTGAATTTCAAGGAAACCCCATAATATTGTTCCAGTAAAATTTTTAGGCATAATTTTTTTGAATGCTTCAAGGCATATTCGAACATGAGAAAATCCATCAAGCGCAAGAGGAACATTCAAATGATCAGATTTGACCTTCTACTACTTTAAAGACCACTCATTTTGTAGATTAGGTTTGCAATCATAACTTGGAACAAATTTTAGATTCTTCTTTGATATTAGAGGCTATTGTACCTAGTGCTAGCCCAACAGAGATGGTCATTACTATAACTACAAGCATTATTATTAATCCTAGTCAACATATTCTTGTAACATCTCACCTCCCTCCAATCTATATACACAATGATGATCAAGATTCTTAGCAAACATATGATTCATATGAGAGCAATCAGAGTGTTAAGATTTTAAATCTTGTGTAAGAATTGAGAAATAATCTATTATCACTCGCCTATATTCACCAAACTTAAAAGCAAAGTTATCCAAATGATTTTTTTGGTAGTGTTTATGTTTCTAAGAATTTCATCTCCTAGGCCGTCATGTTATATTTGACTTGTCATACGTTTTTTTTTTTTTTCATGACAGTTCTAATTTCCTTTGTTGAATTTATGTCATTTCCAAATTAAAATATTATAAAAAAAAAAAATCAAGGAAGTCCATTTCCTAGAAACAAGACAACAAACAAAGATGCAGACAATACTTCCCTGACATCCTCATACAATTATGCAATTCCTATGCAAAAGTAACAATTATTTTTTTTCATTCAGAACTGTTTATTCAATCAAACATATGCATGCTGCTATATTGTAACAGGCTTTGTAATTGCTAAGCGGCACTGTTAAAACAATGTTCTCTAATATAAATAATGAAAATCTTTAAATTCATTTTAAGAGAATATTTTCCTTTCATCTTTAGTTGAATTATATAGGTTCAATCCAATTCATAAAGAGAAATGTAAAACATTTTCAGGGGGCGACTGATTAATTTAGCTTGAATTACCAATTATAAGACTATATTCTTTTTGAGGTGACTGCAATCCTGCGTCTAACTCTCTTAAAACTGAAAGCTTGGGTATGAGAAAAGAATTGGAACAGATATCGTCAATAATGCAACAAACAGGACAATATCATGCCAGATCATCTCCCATGAAATACTACATAATTCAAGCATCCAAATAAGTTCATTTTATAATTTATATTTCATGATCTAGCGATTGTCATGAGACAGAATTTTTCAAAAGAATGTGCTAACACTACACAACACTACATGATTAAGTCATCACTCAAGGAATATGCACTTAATAAATTAGCTAAAAAAGGAAAGTCAAAACATTACCTCATTCACTCGATCCCTAAGAGTTTCTTTTCAACGACTACAGCAAGCGGACTGGAGCAGTGTGGAGGATAAAGGAGAGTTTGGCCAAAGGATTGAGAGGGAACTTTTAGGACAAGAGGAAATTTTTTTATTTTTAGTAATTTTACTCATCATTTTGGCTTTGAATAGGAATTGAGGAGCTTGAAAGTTATAAGAGAATTATTTACAGATAAAAATTTTAGTTTAAGGGCAAATTGAAAATTAATTTAAAAAAAAAAAGGTATTGGATTTTTAACATGCAAAATCTATTATTTAGGTTGTGTAAGCACAAAGGAAGTGTTTGGGTGTTAATAATGAGACATTTCACCAGGGAATAGATTGTCGACCACCTCAATTAGGTAAGATAAACAATTTTAATTTCAGAAAGCAAAAATGTCATAATATTAATTTCATTAGCCGCCTTTTTGAAAATTTGAATATTAAGTCCATTTCTGCCTTATTTAAAAGTGTATGTATGTGAAATTATAATATGGAAATGAGATGTATACATCTAGATATTCAAACAATAAAATTTAATTAAAGGAGATTTAGAAAGATCATATACATGGACTAAAGGATAATGTGATGAATAATACAACAAATAGGGCGATAAAGGTGAGTGTATCAAAAGGTCAAATGGTCCTTCAGCTAAGATGTTTATGTTGACTTATATAGGTTGGGCAATACATACAGGTTCGTAGGGATGCCATAAGGTTTTCAACATGTAGCTTTTGTGTTATGGTGTCCAAATGAACCACTTTCACATACATGGTGTATTCTAAAGTTGAAAGAAAAACAGATATGATAAAGGTAGTTTAGAAGAGTAGTTTGTAGAAGGTTGGTTAGTAGTACTATGAAATATGATTAATGCTTGAAACTTAAATATTTATCTAAAGTATTCCAAATTAGATATTCTGCTAGTAAAGAAAGTCAGATGTTAATTCAACTATTTCACATATGAAAACTTCAGGTATCATATTAGACTGATAGTTTAATAAAGAGTATAAGTAAAATATTTTGATCATTGTTGTTTGTCGTAAACATGTTTATCTTGTTGAGTTTTAGCTCATATCTTGTTATTTTAAATATTATTTCAAGGAAATGAGTTGATAAAGTAGAACCCAATTGAGAGGCATATTTTGATAATTTGGGTGTGCAATTTTGTTGTATGATAGAATTTTGACATATATATTAATTTATAATTTATATGAATTTTGATAATATGTATAATATCTTGAAATTGCTATAGTAGCTCTGCAGTTCTATGAATAATTAGAGATTAAAATCTGCTTCCGTGCCAGAGAAGATTGAGATGTGCTAAATGTTTCAATCAATGTTTTAAATTTTGCATAGGTTATAAGTTATAATAGGTAGAGTGCAGTAGTTTTATTTTTTTATTATTTTTTTCATGTTCACCCCATGAAGACCTAGAGGGGTTATGTTAGGGTGTGACATAAAATGAGACTTGTAATTAGTCAGGATCATTTTGGTCCTTTGAAAAGAATCAGGGGACCAATTTGCCCCTTTACTCAAACTTTGTTTTCCATAACAATTGTCTCAGGCCTAATTTAGGTTTTCTAGCTGATTTAGGTTTTCTAGCTGATTCAGTGAACCTTTGACAAGCCTTCTTTTTGAGGTAGTTTTATAGATGGCCCTCATGATACATGTGACATAAATAGTCTGTCTTCATGAAGGGATACTATTGATCATATTTTTTCATAAACTCCAGCTAGTTTATGCCTTGCAGAGCTACTTTGCTGTCTTCCTTCACATTCTATCCATAAGATTCAATTGTGGATATTGAATTATCTAGCAAGTTTTAAACCCACCCATATCTTTAGTTTGATTTCCAAATTAGAATGCATTGTTTAAGATTGTTCCACTAGTAGAAGCTTCAGGTAGGTTGCGATTTATGTTTAGTTAACATATTTTACTCGCTTTGAAGAGAAATACAATTTCAGACTTTCCACGTTTGTATTTAAGCACTGATATTTCACATTTGTGGTTAACACTGATATGGTCAAATATTGACTTCATGGAAAAATACATTAGAATTTCAGCTCAACAGTTAAATGATTACAAAGATAATTACCGATTCATTAAAATACAATTTCACTTAATTCTATGAAGAAAAACTTATCATCCTTGTTTATATGATATTAGCACTTTTTATGCTACGCAAACTTGGCTAGTTAGTTGGGACTACATGTACACCGATAATAAAAATCTTTCTTTCTGATACATCGCCCACCTTTTTCTAATGCATCCTCCAACTAGCTACCCGAATTGAATCGCATCAGGAATTTCCAACAACCCTACTCTCATCCCAAACTGGTTTGCTCTTACTTATAGTAGTGGTTATAGCCGCAGGCTTTAGTGGGACTACATCCCTCTTTCTATTTTCTTGAGCGCCACCTCTAATTCTACCAAAACGTTCAAGGATGTACTGAATCAGTAGATTTTTTTTAACTAAGATGTTCGCAAAGCATCCCTTATGCAACTAGCTTACTTCCATATCACTGTAATTTTTCATAAAAAACAAACAGCACCATCATTGGAGATTTACATTGTGGTATACTGTTTTGCCATTTAGCATATCACATTATTTGGAGGTTTACAACATTTAGCAAGATTTGGAATTCACTTTAGCAGAGAATGCAGACAAAAAAAATAGTATTTCCTACACATGATGACAGTATTTTAACATCCAAGATTCTTTAAAGAAAAGATGTTCATTTATTATTTATAATCACCATCATTGGCCTTATCTTAGCTAATCAGAGAAAAGTTTGTGCATGCTCGCATTAAATATTTCTTGACAAAAATACATTACTAATATACCGCACTTGCAAAATATTTGTGCATTATCTATTTTTTACCATTTCCGCATAAATTTGCTATTGCTCCAGCAACCATCCGAAGTGTTTGTGGATCATCTGATTGAGAGGCCATATTTGTTAAAAGACGAGCTCCTCCTTTACAAATAATCAGATCTTGATTAAGCCCTGCAAACCAAACAGAATATAAATGAAAAATTAACCATATATCTAATGAAGTGATATAGTACTGGCTAAAACAATGAAACTAAGGATTAAGAAAATTGTTGTAAGGGAAACTACAGGGTGTTTTAGAGTTAAAACGAGATCGCAACTAACTAATTTATAGATACTAAATATACAGGCAATAGGATTAGGTCCACCAAAAACACAAATCTAACTACATTGGAAAGCTTATATAAAGTTTAAAAAACAATGCTGAAAGCATAACTATCACCATTAAAGCCTAAAATCAGTTTAATTTACCGCTTCAAAAATGCCAAAAAACTCAAAACTAACATAGAAGCCGTTTTTCTTTTCTTTTTTTTTTAATAATGTACGCCCCCTGCCTTTGCAAGAAGATAACGCCTCTACTAAAGTATTTCTTTCTTCTTGGCAATAAAATCAAGGATCCATTGGTCCAAGAGTCAATCTAACATTTAAAAAAAAAAAGATC
>JAJBZI010017654.1:0-10411 GCA_021234465.1 Dendrobium hybrid cultivar
ACATGGAATACACTATGAATATCAAATATATGCTCAAATAATAGTAACTTTTAATCTAACTTTCTCAATCACTTCAAAAGGTCCAATGTACCCTAGGCTTAGCTTTATTTATTTTTTGAACATGCTCATGCCTTTCAATAATCTTATCTTCACATATACAAAGTCTCTAATTTAAAATTCTATAGATCAATATTTTTCATCATACAACTTTTTTTTCTATCCCATACAACTTTCAATCTATCTCTAAGCAGATGGATCTTTTTAGTAGTATCATCAACCAAATTTGGCCCAATCATACTTCTCTCTTCCACCTCTATATATGATAGTGGGGGTTCTATATTTCCTACTATGAAAATCTTCGTAAGGGACTATACATATATTAAATTGAAAACTATTATTATAGGCAAATTCACCCTAAGGAATGTTATCCTCCCAATTTCCACCAAAGTCTAAAATATAGAGCCTTAGAAGATCCTTCAGTACTTGGCAGTCCTCTTTGATTATCCATCAGTCTGTGGATGAAAAGTCATACAGAAGTGCAACTTGGTAACCAAACTTTGCTAAATACCTCTCAATAACTTGGAATTAAGTCTGCTATCTCAATAAAAAACTATCACTTCTAGCACTCCATGCAATC
Organism: Dendrobium hybrid cultivar; assembly: GCA_021234465.1. NCBI lineage: Eukaryota > Viridiplantae > Streptophyta > Magnoliopsida > Asparagales > Orchidaceae > Dendrobium > Dendrobium hybrid cultivar. Next base: position 638 of record JAJBZI010017654.1, read on the forward strand.
TCATAATTTCTTGTTCATAAATATGTGCTAACTTGTCCATATAGTTGGTCTATCAAATTATAATGAATTATGCATAATTTGTCACATGGTTTACCATAACCCAAATAGCATCATGCCCTTGCCTCGATCTTGGAAATCCCATAACAAAATCCATTTTCACCTCTTCCCATTTTCATTCTATAATATGCAACGATTATAAAAGACCACTCGGTCATTAACGGCCTACTTTTACTAAGTGATAAGATTCACATTTGGAAATAAAGTTAGCCACTTCTTTCTTTAATCCAGTCCATTAGGTTGTATCTTTTAGATCATTATACATTTTACTACTTCCTGGATATAAATTATGACCTAAATAGTGTACCTCTTGCAAACTTTCATGCCTCAGATCTTTAATATTATGGATCCACACCCTATTCTTAATAATACGCAATTAAAATTAGATAATAGTAATTCAAGTTTCTTATTAACTTTTATTTGATTAATTAATTTCAAATTTTATGTATTAGATTTCTAAGCTTCTTGAATCATTTTTTGTAGAGATGGTTGTAGAATCATCTAGGCTAAGACACCCAAATCTCAATTAATAGATGTAACCACTTCTAGTTTTAATCCCTCCATCCTAAATCAAAACATTATTAGAAGTAGATGATACAACATCCTAGAAGATTTTATATTCAAAGCATTTGACATTACATTTATCTTACAAGGTTGATACTTAATGCTTAGATCATAGTCCTTAATTAGTTTGAGCAACCTGCCTCAGTTAGAAATCTTTCTGTATAAAATTCTTAAGACTTTGATGATCAGTGAAAATCTCATACCTAACTTTGTACTGATAATACTTCTAGATTAGAGCAAATATGATAGCAATAAGCTCTAAATCATGTGTTGATAATTCCTCTTTTATAGCTTTAACTGTCTAGAAATATATGCTATGTCTTTCTCATGTAGTATCAAAACATATCCTAATCATTTAAGTGAAGCATTATTGAATACAAGAAATTCCTCTATACTTGATGGGATTTTAAAATCAGAGTAAATATAAAATAGTCATTCAACCTCTGAAAAGTCTCTTCACACTCAGGTGTCTAAATAAATGCTACCGACTTCTAAGTTAGCTTAATCAGAGGTACATAAATCTAGGAAAACCCTCTCATAAACTTCCTATAATAATCAACCATATATAATAAGGTTTGTACCTCATATATCATAGTAGGTCTTGGCTAAATAACAATATCCTAAACTTTTCTAGTGATATAAAGAAATACTTGCATTGCTTACTACATGCTCCAAAAATGAAATACTCTTCAGCCATAATTCAAACCTGAAATGTTTTTCATAAAGCTAATGTTGGCTCAAAGTTTTTAGAATAATCCATAGATATAAAGTATGATCCTGCTTAGAAGATGAATAAATCAAAATATCATCATGAATACAATTATAGTTTATCAAAACATCTCTTGAATATCTTGCTCATTAGATCTATAAAGATTATAGGAGTATTATTCACCCCAAAAAGAATGACTAAGAACTCATAATGTCCATACCTTATATAGAATGCAATATTTGCAATATCTTCTTCCTCCTTTACCTTCAATTAGTGATATCTTAATCTCATATCAAACTTAGAAAACATAAATGATCCCATAAGTTGATTAAACACATCATCAATCCTTATAAAATGATACTTATCCTTAATAATCACCTTATTTAATTCTCTATAATCAGTACACAATATGAATAGTACCATTTTTCTTCTTTGCAAAGAGAATATGTGCTCCCCATGAAGATATACTAGGATGGACAAAACCCTATCAACCAACTCTTGAAGCTACACCTTTGACTTCTAAAACTCTTCAAATGCCATTCTATAAGGTATTTTAATTAGATATTAAAGTGATACATGAAAATACATGAATATATAACTCAATTTTTCTATCAAGTATTAAGCTCACTAACTCAACCAAAAGAATATTAGGAAACTCTCCAACAGGGACACTATCAAAAGATTTAAAATCTATCCTTTTTCTCCTAATAAATGCGAATAAACACCATAGAGCCCTTCCTCCATAATCTACCCACTTGCATAGCAGATATTAGGCAAGATAAAACACTCCTAACTCCTTAAAACAAGTTACTCTCATTACCCAAAAATAATATAATCATCTTCTTCAAATAATCAAGCTGAGCCCTATATGGACTTAAGTCAATCCATACCCAGAATAATATTAAATTCAGAGATAAAACAAATATAAAACTAGATCTCTATTTCCTATTAGATATTTTAAATTAATAGAAACATATCATAGTAGCTATCATATCATCCCCATACGACAAAATGATATGCAAAGAAGAAGGCGCCATTATGGAAGGTAAAAATAGTTGATCAAAATATCTCTTAGAAATGAATGAGTGACTAGCTCCTAAATAAAACATAATGTGATAAGATATATCAAAAATATAAGCCATACCTATCACAATTTATAGTTTATAACTGGAGTCATATTGAGTCAAACTATATACATACACCTAAATTAGAGTTGGAGTGACAAAACTACCAGACTCCCTCTGACCATGACCAGACTTTCTCCCTGCTATTAAACTCTATTGGATGATCTCTTCATAAATATATGAGGTAAAACCATCCATGGTCCCTCTACATGTCTAACAGAGCTCTCAATCTTAGGATTAGAGTGTCTATCTAGTCCTACTTATGGGCACTCAACTACCTGTATCCAATCTAACTATGTCAAAAATACTAACTTGTCATCCGATAAAATTAACCTAGGTGTCTCCTAAAACTACTCTAGCACACTAGTACTCCACTCACAAAACCTTCAAAACTAACAACACTGCCATTATTAAGAACATATATAGAATATCCACCTCTCTAAGAATCTTTAAGGCTGAACCTACTCCTCTTCCCAATAAATCAATTGTTAGAAGTCTCCCCACTAAATCTCTTCTTATTAATAGCACACCACTACTTAGTAGTTGTCATATCATTCACAATCAGATGGACTCTCTCCACTACCTCAGAGAAATCAATAATACAAAATAGAACTAAAGGCTATCTCAAACTATCTCGAAATCCTCTTAGAAATTTATAACACTTCTTCTTAGAACTGCTAACCAACTATGGAGTGTACTGAGCTGGGAAGTATTCAACCTCATATTGCATCACAGTTATTCTCACTTAAACCAATCTTAGAAATATCTCATACATCTATTACATAGTTATAGGTACATAAGAAGAACTAATAAAATATAATGTCTGAAAGGAGGCAGAAATAATTGATCACATTGAATTGATAGTTTTTTTTTTTGAGAAAGATTTGGTGCCAAAGCCTATAATTATTTTCGAAATGTTACATTAAAAAAGACAAAATTACAACTGCAACTAAACATAGGTAGAAGGTTGATGCAACAACAAGATAGGAGCTACTACATAACAACTTGTTGCAGTAGCAACAAAAACACAACCAAAAAATCAATAAAAATGAAAACAAACACAAACTTTAATTCCATCCATATAGAGGAAAACTCCAAGACCAGCTATAACCATCATTAAGCATCATCCCAGCAATATGAAAGACTAAAAAAATGTCAAGTACATATGATTATAGGCTATCACCATAATCAGACATGACCAATAACCAGAAATAGCACCAACCAGCAACTAGCATCGACCATGCTCTAAAAATTGCACCACCAACCAAACCTACATATAGGAACAAAGAGACCCATGAGAGAAAGAGCCACCAGGAAGGACTCATAATGGCTAAGCTCAATTATAGTCAACAACTGAAAGAAATATTACTCCCCCATTTTCCATAAAAGACCATCCTGAACAAAAACAGGTTGTCATGAAAGGTCATCCAAGGGGCAGTAGAGCAAACCCATAGGATATAACCCATCACTGTCTAACCAATTAAAACCAAAAGACCAAAGTTAGAATAAGATAAAGCAACAATCCAAAGAAAGAAAAGCTAGGCCATAAAAGTACATTATACACTTACATTAGATCCTGCAAAAGAACAAATAATAGCCACCCACCAAGACCTGATAAAGCATAATATCTCATGACCCATGAAATAAAACTGAAATGCATCAACCAATAATGCATAACCCCAATCCATTATAGAAATTCCACTTCCATCATAAGGACAAAAAAATCAAAAAGCCAACCAATCCACCAATAAAAGAAGCCAACCAAAAAAGCCAGCAAACTAGAAAAGCCCAACGTTGGTTAATAGCTAACTCAGAAGAAATTATTAAAATAAAATTAAATTGAAATAATAAAATCCCCAATCATTAGGGTATAATATTGTTAATATCCTCATACCTCTTATATCTCCTAATTTTACAATGAAGAGCCCATTTAATCTTAGCAATGGTGGTGTTGCCACTTTCAAAGGTAAACCTGTAACATCTGTCATTTCTTTCACTCCAAATATAATAAATGGAACAATTAAAACAAGGAAGTAGTATAACTTAACATCAACCCCCTTAGGAGCCCTCTCAATAACAATAACAAATAGTGGGTCTAAGAAGGAAATCAGTAGCCCATGGGATGAAATGTTTAATGACATTGTTAAGTATGATTACATTCAAAGAAAATGTGATTAGTGTTCTCTTCAAACTCATAGCAAAATAAAAATGTAGGATTGGCTTGAATATTACACTTGATCAGAGCTTCGATTGTTTTAAGCCCCCATAAGAGTCAACCATGGATAAGAAGAAAAATGGATAAAAAATTTGTGATGTCAAACATAAGAATGTCAAGTGACTTCCTCAAGACCAACATAATAATCCTTAATAAAGTGAGAGATCTTATGGGAACAGAACTGGTTCCATTGAATACTAATGGCATTGTGAGATAACAAATCAGTGTTTAAAATAGTAAGTTTTAATGCTTGATTTAAATCATGAAGGAGGTTCCACTTTTATCAAGCATATAATAAAAAATAATGGTCTCATTGGGAATTTGATAAGTAACGTTGTGACTGAGAGCCAAAACATGGATAAAAGAACCTCCACTCACCAGCCAAAGATCCCAAAAGAAAGAAAAATAAGAATCACCATTGACTTGAAATGAAAGTTTATTTTTAATTTTTTAGGCCACATCACAAATTATACTCTAGAAAGGAGAGGCATAGTAAGGAATGGGTTTCCAAGAGAAAGATACTTAAACCTGCACCACCTAAATAATTGAGATTCCACATTCATTAACTTGCATAACATTTTAGAATAATAAGCAAAATAAAAAGCCTGAATGCTAGGAATGCCTAGACCCCCATAAATCTCAAAAATACATGTCTTCCTCTAAGACACTAAATTTAATCATTTTGCATTGTGATCCCTATAAAAAAGGAATTTGGCACAGGATTTATTAATCATGTTAGAATAAGTTCTAAGCAAGATTAAGCCCCTAATCCAGTAGGCAATGGTATTCCAAATTATAAATCGAATAAATTAATGCCTACCAGTAAAGGACAAAATTTTACCTTTCCAACCTTCCAAATTAAAAGTATTTTTTGTGTTATGGAAATTAAATCAAATAAGTTAAGCCTTTTGGTGTATATAGGAATGCCTAAGTAAGTGAAGGTATTACCCTTAAAAGGAATGGAGAGAATATCCAAAATGTCTCTAGCAATAAAGATATTGTAAAAGAAATATATCTGACTTTTAGTGGATTAATGAAAATCCCATAAGCCTCTCTAAAAGATTGAAGGATGTTACAGAGAATATAAGCATTCATAATCAAACAATGCCCAAAAATCATAATATTATTAGTGTAAATAAGATGGATGATGCTATACTCACCATAAGGGATGCCCCTAAAGGTATTAGGAGAATTATTAATGTTCAGCAAGTAGACAACACATCCATCATAATACAAAATAGATAAGGGAGAGGGGACACCCTTGTCTGAGACTAGAAGAATAGCTAAAATACCCCTAAAGGGATCTATTGAGACAAATAGAAAAGTTCAAATTCATAAAATAGGCTTTGATCTATGAGATGAAATTAGAAGGGAAACTTTTATGATGAAGCATGTTAATAAGGAAATCCTTAGATACTTTATTGAAAGTTTTGGAGATATCAAATTTAGAGCAGAAGTACTTATTTTTTTCACGTTTAAAATGATTTCTAAGAAGCTCAGAGGTCAATACAAGATTATTTATAGAGTTTCTACCTTGAATAAAACTCACCTGAGCTATATTAATGATGTGAGGCAGGACCTTACTAAACATATTAACAAAAATTTTTGCAAGGGTCTTATAGAAAGTATTACAAAAAAGGGCCTATAATCAAAGATGGAAGTCACATGAGAAATTTTAGGAATTAAGGATATGACTGTAGCTTTAACTTTATTAGGAAGGTAAGCATGAAAAAAGAAATATTTGATAGCTTCACAAACCTATCTACCAATCAAATGCTAAAATGTTTCATAAAACTCAAAAGTAAACCTCTTAGGACAAGGAAAAGAATAGCTAGGGACAGAGAAGAAGGCATCCTTAATCTCCTCATCTAAAATAGGGGTAATAAGAGCAGTCAGATTATGATTGGGGATAGTATTCCCAGAGAGAATGAAGAAGAAATCCCCAATCAAATTGGGAGGAGTGTTAAAAAAAGCTGTTAAAATGAGATATAATAAAATTGAAAATGTTATAAAACCCATCAGGAAAGTTCAAAGCTTTGATAGACTGTGATTGCATTTAGATTTAATTTTAATATAAAGAAATTGAATATCATCCTCTCCTTTAGAAAGTCATCTGGCTTTGGACCTTTGAATAATCCAAGAGGACCATTAAGAAGAAAAGCATATAAGCCTCTCATTAATATTCTTTAGGTTAGAGTTAAGCTAAAAATTAGTGGGGTCAATTTAGATTTAATTTAAAATGTGAGACTACTTAGCTTGTAATTTAGTAATAATGTTGGATAAGTGAGAGGTAGAGGCCCAATTTTTATTTTTAATGGCCACTTTAAGGGAAATAAGCTTCTTATGGAGGTCAGTAATGGGGTTACTAGTGAGAGGAGTGGCAAAAGACACCTATGAAGCTTCCTAGAAAGCAAAATAATTGATCCAGAAGTTTTTAAAAAAGAAACCTATGAGGAAAATTAAGTCGGAAGTCTCACTATAAAATCAAAGGAGAGAGTAGTCAGAACATCTCATATTATCCACCCTGTAGAGAGAAGAAGGAAATTCATCAAACCAAAACTCATTAACCAGGATTCTATCAAGTTTGATATGAATGGAATTATAAATATGCTAATTGAACCATGTATAAGAAGACAACCAACAAAGAATAAATAAAATAAGTCATTATTATCAATCATGTTGTTAAAGAAAAAGAATTTGCTAATATGAATAATATTCCCCTCAGCTTTCTCATCATCATATCTACAACAATTAAAATCTCTCATTATGATCTAAGCCTTAGAAAAAAACTCACTAATAGATGATAATTGTTGCCACATAATATCTCTATCCATTGAGCTATTAGAAACATAAATAACAGATGAATCAAAAATCATGTAAGAACTTAAACATATATTCCCATAAATTAACTTATTAGTGACAAAAGAGGGATTAAAAGTTAGTCTAGAACTTTTCTATTTGACCCATATATTGTCAGGAGTAGAACAATGAAAATTGTTAGTATAACTCTCATTATCAAACAGACTATGAGAAGGTGCAAAATATGGATCCCCAAAGGACTCCAAAGATACCTTAACTTCTAAAATGTAAAGCATATTAAGTCTTTTTGTATTAACCAAATCCTTACAAAACTTAACTTTGACATGATTGTTGAATCCTCTAGTATTCTAATAAGCAATATTAGGTAGTATCATTAGGTAAAGTTTTGTTAGGAGCATTCTTTTTTCCCCCTTTATCTCTAGTATGTTTATGAATAGCTTAAGGAGAAACTATCACTATATTTTGCTCCTTAAGCAATTCAGATTGATTTAATGCCTCATATTTGTTATAGCTAGATCTAACACTCTTAACATTTTTAGGGCATTCTTTAGCATTATAAGAGGTAGTTGAGTTGTTTTGTTCAGAATTAGGAGAATTGAGATTAGGGATGTTCTCACAAGGTTTGGTTTGCTAATTTGAAGCAATAAGATAATTTTGAGTCTTGAGCAACAATGGTGACCTCCTTACTAGTTTTCCCTAAAAGAAACTCAAGTGAAGAATTTATGAAAAGGCTAGTGTTATTCATAAGATTAGTCTCCATATATGCTTATTAAGTAGCATGAATGACAACCTTCCCTTTATCATTCAAGAAATTATCTTTAAACGGTTTGTTAGGATTATTCCTTGGTTTTTGACTAGCACTTCTACCCCTAGGGTTATCTTTAGAACATTAGCATTAGCATTAGTAGCAATGGGTTCAATAGGAGAAACATTTGCCTCATGTGTAAAAGAACCACACCCCGAACAGGCAGTAAGCTTCCAATCATAAAAAACCCATACATTAACACATTTTCCTTCTAACATAATAGGAATATAATCAGGAAGAACATAACCATTTTTCACTTGAATGCAAACTTGAGCAAAAGTAAGCCGAGATTTGGCTACAATTAATTTATCCATAACCAATGGGGTACTAATGAAACATGCAATATTTGATATTCCTTTAGGATAACAACATGCTAAGGAATATCTAATATTTTTATCCACAGAAGGATTGACACAAACTCACCATGTTTAGGCAAAATTTGAGGCGACCATTTCTGCAATAGGAATGGTTTCTCTAAGATGAACCACGGACCACCCATCCATACCATTTCATAGTCTTCCAAATTGGAGAACTTAAGAAAAATAAAACCTTCACTTAATGAAAGCAAAGAAAAGTAACCTTTCAAGTGCCAAATGCATTTTATAGCCAACAATAAAGCCTCATAAAAAGGTCTCTTACCAAGCCAATATCCAACCAAGCTGAACTCACACTCTTTAGCTCCAACAGAGAGCTCCTCATTTGAGAAGAGATCACGGACCCAGAGTAAAGCATAAAACTCACCGAAAACTCCTTAAATGCTGGCTTTTTTTTAGCCATAACAGCCTTCCAAATTAAGGGGGTAGTGGGGGAGCAAATTAGATTAGGATTTGTGTATCCAATGAGATATTTGAAGGAAAATTTGAAGAAGGATCAATAGATGATTTTGTGAGTGAGGAAAAATCAAACTCCAACAAAGAAGCCATCGCAGGGTGGATGTGGAGATGTTTGTTCCTCACTGGCAGAGCCATATTTGTCAATTCACACAACGAATTCAGAACAACAAATGTGAAGCCTGACTTGCACTATGAAATGGAGCACCTTCAGATCATGCCTTCTTTCGATGTCTGTTACGAGAACAATGTAGAGAGGAGAGAGAGAGCGAGCACTATAAATCACTAAACAATGAATTTCGCCTTCCACATATTGCTCTCGCCTCTTCCCCCTTCTCTCTATATGCCCAGGAAAAAAAGGTTTTATTTCCAAACCCTAAACTTTATGGTGTTTCCCCACTTCAGTTCACAACCGTTCTGCATTGTCATTAAATGGATAGTTGGTACCAATATTTAGCTCCCTTTGAGTATTAGCTACCTAACAAGCACAATAAAATCCATGAGCAACAAAATACAAGAAATCATCATATCAATTTTTGTACTAAGGATCGAAGTTTACTATGCATTTTACATTCTTAGAGGAGGTAACATTGAAGAACTCAATGCTAGCATGATGCAGTGTCTTAGCGTCACAGGCGAAGCCAAAATTT
>JAJBZI010017656.1:0-11857 GCA_021234465.1 Dendrobium hybrid cultivar
ATCCTTAAATTGATAGTGAAACACTTGTTTTTCTTTCAAGGTAACATTTTGTTAGCTATTAAAATTAGATTAGAGAAACATAAATTGCAAATGGTACAGAATAATTTCTAATAGTGGAAATTCAAAAAGAAAAGATGTTAAAAATTTGTCTAAGTTCCATCAGCATAGGGTGAGTAATTGACAAGTAGATGCTTTTTATTTTATTTTATTCCCTTGCATGGGTGAGTTCATTTGAAGGTTTTTAATTTTTGTGTTTAAAATATATCCTACAACTAGTTGCTCAACTATCTATGCTACTCAGGTGATCACGTTTGATTATTATATATTCAAGATATTGTGGTTTAGTAAATTCAAAGCTTGTTTGGAGGTTTTATTTTTAGGGTTTGTAGTGTAGCTTTTCAACACAAAATAAGGACTTCATCTCACATGAATGATGAAATTCCTTCATTCTAAGGGCTCTAGCAGATGTGTAAGCTTTGAGTACCTCGGGTCTCAACTCTCTACAATGAATAGTCTAGTTTATTCTTCTATCATAAAATTGGAGGGGGATGACTTCTCATGCTACTTATGTGATCATACTTGATTATTAAATAGTCTAGATATTGTGGTTATATAGGTTTCCCTTAAAAAGTCTTCATGAGTTGGTCTAAATGCACTGTTCAAACATTTAGCCTCAACAATTTGAGTTACTGAGCATCTTTAATTTGAAGTTTGGTTACGAGTGGGTGTCATTAATGGGTGCATTATATGTTTTGAAATTATAAAATGTTTTCTCATGAAGAGTGAAGAGAAGTCATTCTTAGTAAAAAGGGAAATAAGAACATAGAATGACTGAAGATAGATGTTTCCTTCATGGATAAAATAATTTGAGGTCATCTACACTTCATGTCCTTGATATTTCTGAACCATTTTTAGTTTTTAATTGATAAGCTCCAATGCCAACTAATGTCTTAGTGATGTAGGAGCCTTCTTAAGTACTTTCTAGTTTACCAAGTGTAAAATAATAAGTGGTTGCATCCACTTTTATTAAGGTGGGTCTCCACATAAGAAGGCTTTCTCTTTGACATGTAAATTATAGTATTTTCCAATTCTTTTTTTTTTTAATTTCTTTTTATTAGCGTAGGGCTTGCATTGTTAGTTCTTCCAAGAAGTTGATGGACATCTAAAAACTTCTTAATTATGTATTTTCCAATTTTTTAACTTCATTTCTTAACTATGGGATTCACTAAACACCCTTTAGCTCAACATTTTGTTGAGTTCCTTAGAAAGAGTTGTCTCGCGCCCCTAGGTATTCCCTACCTACACACTTGTGTTAGTTTAGGGTACATGTATCCTCATGTTGAAGGTCGTTCAAGCTTTTCCTGTGAGTATGGCATGTGTTAGTTAGCATCGTTGTGCCTGGTACTCAGACATTAGCATGAGGCATCTCCACTACCCCTTTTACCCTAAAAAAGCAAGGTCACCTTGCATCCTTGAACCATAAGAATCTTTTAGCTAACCTACAAGACCAATCAAGAGTATTACAAGAATAATTACCGATTGTCCATTGACTATGCCTTTCAGCCTAATCTTAGGCCTTGATTTGGTTTTATGTGAGAGCAAGAAAAGGGTGTGTCTAGTGGCCATTGATGGGGTTATTCAGTGTGCTCATACTGCTGATGGACTTAGTTCTCCCATTTTCCCTTGGCACCTTTGACCTTCTTTGATGAGGTTGAGTATAATGTGTTAGTTTCTTTGACCTGACTATTAGTCTGAAGAGCATGATTAAAAAATTTTTTGACACAAATTACTTAGATGCTATAGAAATATTTAGGACTTTTATCAACAAATTATGGCTCATTATCAAATATGATTTAAAATAAACTCCATCTTAGCAAATAACATTTGTTTAGATGAAATTTTGAATTATTCCAGATGTTATATGGCTGATGATTTAACTTTAATCCACTGGTGAATTAGTTTATCAGGACTAGTATGAGCCATATTTATGATTTTAGAAATAAACCTAACAAGTTCATTCCTCACATTGTAAATGCATAAGGGTTTGTGATTGGGTGTAGTTTGTAAGAAGAATGTAACTACATTGGGTTAAAATTTTGGCATTGTAAGCATTTGAAATTTTTTTCTTTCTCAAGATTGGCTAGAAATATCCTTGCTTATGGATTATGTAGGCTTGAACGCATATTCATGAGTAAATACCACATTTGACAGTGGATTTTAGTCAGCACTACTTTCTTCTACTCTTCTTGCATGCAGTTGAGATTAAGTGAGAGAGTGAATCATCTAAATAGGTTCTCACTGATTAACATTCATTTTGCTACTTTGATCTTGAATTGCTTGGAGTTGTTTACCTTAATATTGACTTATCCAATTTTCAAGTACTCAATGTAAGGGTTATACAAACTTACAGGATATAAATTTAATGATTCATTTCTTCTTGTACCACATCCTCTTCTATGAAAAATATTAAAAGTTATATGATAGGCTCGCCATTGATGCTTCCATTTTTAGATAGTAGGTTGGTGAGTTGGTTCAAGTTTCTCAGAATATTGGAAAATTTGAAGTATTTGAGTTTGTTAGTTTCTAAACTTTGAAAAGGTGTTTTGTGAGTAGCTCAGCTTTGACTTTGAATTCACAATTATTCTAGTTCACTAGCAATTATGAATTAAAGTATAATTCTAATTAAGTGATGCCTAGTTTAGAGGTAAATCACAGCCTTGCGAGTAAAGCTGCATAGTCATCCTGATTATTAATGATCTTAAATTATAATTTTGCAGCTTGGGTAATGATGATGCATGTGGTGCTTCTAAGAACAAAATGAGCATTAAATCCTTCTTTGCCTGAGGAAGCATATATGTATAGAATCTAGTGAGATTGAATCATTACTTTTGAGGTTATATATTATCTATTGCATTCTATGAGAAAGTTAGTGAGTTCTTGAGCTTTGATGGCAATTATTAGTATGGTAGTATTTGAGAACTCACTGAGTTTTATGAACCATTTGAGAAACCTACTTGAATTACTAGGTTAAGGAGAACTGCCTTGAGAGGATGATTAGTTATTACTTGAATGAAGTGAGCTTGGATGTAAGGTTGCAATTTTTTGACTGAGTTGATAAGTTCCCATATGAATTTCTCTATGATGGGCTACTTTCATTTCACACCTCAAAGTGTTCAGCTCACATAGTAGATGGGCCATTACTTATTCATTTCATCTTTGATGAGCTTGGAGCTAATGGTGTCTTAATCCACTTTAATGTATAGTAATAGATTCTCGCTTGGCTGGGGATTTTGAAGAAGAAGTAGTGAAGTGAGGAGGATATTTAATTATGGAAAGTAGGCTTCTTAATCTTCTCTCAAAGAGAACTTCTTTATATTTTTAATTGTTTTAACAAGTGAGCATATCTATCTCCAAGTTGAGAGGTGATATGTTTGATTCTAGTGATTTATCTGATGAGTCATTGGACTTTCTTAGAAGTTCTAGGTGTTTTTATCTCTATTATGGCTTATAACTTATTTGAGTTGATCTTAATTCCATTGGGTCTAACAAGAAGCCTAAGGGATTTTCTTGTGCCTAATCCAAAAGTGCACTTCAGAGGATTTAACTTCATGTTTTATTTCTTAAGAGTATGGATTATCTCTTGAATGTTTTTGTTATGTTAGTTGAGAGATATGCTCTTAACTAGGAGTTCACCTATGTAGACATCAAAATTTCATCCTTTTTTCTCCATGAAGGTTTAATCCATCATCCTTTGATATTTTTCTCTACCATTCTATGGTTTACAATGCACAAGTTTGTAGAAGTATAGATGTTTTACAGTAATGAATGCTGTCATATCACAGTCTTCAGGATACATCTTCATTTGGTGTTAGCCTAAGAATTCATCCAATAAACTTATCACTAGATAGCCTACCATGGAGTCAACTATGATTTCAATCTTTAGTTTCCATCATTAGGGCTTGTTGATTTCAAATTGGTGAAGTCGAGACACATTCTCCATTTGTCAATATCTTTCCATACCATTACCATGTTGGAAATCAAATCTAGATATTAGACTTCCTTGATGAAGTTGGTGTCAGGTAATTTTTTTTAACTTCTTCTTGGCTAGTTTAGTTGAGAAAAGCTACAATTTGTTTGGTATTTTTCTTAATTGGATGAGAGTTTTTTTGTATTTATTCAATGGTATATGATTTCTCTTTTAATGCCTGTAATGTTTGTTGCTTTTAATGTAAAAAATTGAGATTATCACAGAGTGTTTACAAAACCTCATTTTGATGTTCTTTATTGAAAGATGTGTTGATTCAGAGGACTTTACCTAGTTCATTTTCAATTACAGGAACTTCCTCAATTGACTTGATAATCTCCAAGCTCGAACATTGCTCCATGTATAAGTAGAGAATTTCTTCTAAGATGCTTGCTAGACCTACTGTTCATAGTTAGTAGGTGTGTGACTTATCTAAGTCACCCTTTATTCTAACTTCTCTTTCTTTAGTATAAAATTTGATGATAGTGTGGTATGTCGGTGGCACAGCTCTAATGGTGTTCATAATGACCTGATGAATCTAGCATTATAAGTTATGGGAGGATGGATAATGATGAAGTCTCCCATAGCTATGTATTAATGTTCCCCTTCACCCCAAGTGATAGGTAGGGCTATTGCTCCTTCAGTTTCCCTATGCTCACTAGAGAATTTATAGAGTGGTCCTGTGGCATGAACAAGCTAGTCGATTAAAAAATTCATCTTATTATAGATATATTTGAATATAGTTTTAATTAAGCTTTCCATATATATAAAAATGCTCTTGATTTAATGGTTGAATATTAGGGCTATTATAACTATCACCTTATTGTATGAGTTTCCTATTGTTCATTCATTTTTATCACTGAATTTGATGTTTGTGCCTTCGATGAATTATGAGAATTATGCAAAATTAACTTCTATAGTTTGCAGCCTCTTTGTATATGTGGGGCTGTTCCGTTATTTGCTATTCATAATGGCTGACACTACTCTAATGATATGGATCACTTGAGCCAGCCTTGGCTCATTTGTGCCTTCTTCTACAAAGGCTTTTCCTAGTTGCTTTCTGATTGGTGAGGATAAAATCATTTATTTTTTGGTCTTGATAAGGTTTTCTACTATGCTCCATAGGTAGTGGCACTCTTCAGTATCATGCCCCTAATTCCTATGAAATGCTTAGTACCACTTGGTATCCCAGGCATTACTGATCTTTATAAGAGATGGGAACATAAAAAACTCTTTATTTTATATGGACTCTGTAAGCTCAACCATGGATTTTCTTCGTCGGGTATATGTGGGATATGTTTGCAGTCGATGACCAAATTATCTATGTTCCCTGATCCTTGGTGCTTGCAGATATTCTATCCTCCCAAGTCTTGGTTAAACCAGCATCATATATGAATTACTATGCTGATAATTATGAATTTAACTTGATTATCGATCAATTATTTCTCAATGATGGACCATCTTTTTGCTTCTTCCAAATGGAAGCTTCTACTCATGGTGATCTCATGGCATGAACTAGCTGGTTCAGTCACTCATTTATACTCTTCGAAGTTGACAAGACTTTTGGCAAATTCTAATAGTACTTCCAGTGCCTTTGACTATTGAAGGATAATTGCACACTTGAAAGGAAAGGACATTCCCATAATACTCTAGTTAGAGCTGTCTGAAAAATTATGAGTTTTAGGTCTTTGACATCAAGCATCTCCTTTTAGAATCTCAATATGAAATTCCTCAAGGGGTCTCCAGGTTCCTTTATCATTTTTAATAGGACCTATGAGATTTCAGTGGTCTTTAGGCATATGCAAATTATACAACAAATAATTGCTTGAATTCAATGAAGGAGGTGATCACCCCCTTCGGTTGGTGAGTAGACATCCTAATCATCTAGTCTTTTAGAGTGGTGAAGAAGAGACAACATTTGAGGCATCATTTATGTAAAGGAGGAAGCATAAAGACTCAAAAGTCACAATATGGTCCATGTGGTCATTTTTGCATTGATAGACCTTTATGTGAGTGCTTGGAAGGTGCTCTTAATTTGATGATTGATTTGGATAAGGTGTTGAGAAGTTTTGGTTCACTTTTAGGGGCTCATGTAACTGGTAAGCTAGAATTCACATCTCTTGCCAAATGGAAAGTATGGTTGATGATTGGATCGAAGGCATATATTTATTTTGTTGGATCACGATGAGCATCGAGATCAGATGGTCCTTCATTCACATTGGTCATTCATGCTTTAATGTTGATATTCACGAGAGCTTCATGAATGGAATTTGGAAGTAGCTCTTCCATTTTTTTCAGTTCATGGAATGTGGTATAGTTTGTATTCAACATATTCACTAAGGTCTTAGTCTATTTGGATATCAATTTTCTAGTCTTTCTCATCAGATCCACTCTTGCCACACCTACAAGGATGTTGAATCCCTATTTTTCTATTGGATAATGCACGATAGTACATTATGGGGTACCTGTGAACTACAATCTTGTAGATGAGGATTGTGAAGGTTGAGAGAAAAAGGACCAAGAAGAGTAAGAGAGCAGAAGGTGGATCTAGACAAAATGTTTATTAACCAAGCCTAAAGTACCGGAAAGTGGGAAGCACGGGTTCTATCTTGTAGAGCTCAAGATTGGAAAATAATAACTAGATAATCCTTCTTTTATCTCCCTTGTGTGGAGATACACATCGTATGATATATTATATGATCTTATGTTGTATTCTCCCCAATAATTATAGGGTTTAGAGAGTTATAGTAGAATATGTACAAAGTATAGGAGTTGTACTTTGGCCTTTGATATGGTTCAACAAGCTATGCTGAGTGAGGTGGCGATCTTAAGAGGGAGGATATGAGTAAAGTGATTCTGTGGAAATCTAGAGATAGGTCAGCTTTGGTTTGGAAGATGATTTGATGTCACCCCAATGGAGTGACATAGAAGTCGAGTAGTGATTAGATGTAGATCTATAAGCTCAATAGTGATCTAATTTGAATCGATGTTTTATGGATGAGATGTGTGCCTTCAACCTATATTTCCATAGGTTTTATATAGAAGACCTAACTTTAGCTGAGATGAATAAAGACTTGTTTGACTGAGAGAGAAACATCTAAGGTGACCCCTGTTAGGGAGGGCGACTACCCAGAGGAAGTGGCTAGAGGTTGTACATCATGCCCTAGTGCTAAGCTCCTTCCCAACTCCTAACATAGTCCCTTGAATGGATTTTCCAAAAAGAAGAGTGTGACCACCTTTCATACGATCTGAGCATAACATGTAAGATACTTGTAACGAGGTACTTTCATAAGCATTTATGGGTGTATAGTGGCATTTCTAGGAATGCTTTAATTTTATTAATGTATTATCAAAAAACCTTGAAACATCCATAAAATAATGTCAAAATTACGCTTAAGAGGGTTCATTTTAAGATTATATTTACTAAATCCTTTAAAAATAATTTTGAGGTTATTTAAATGGTCTTCCTATTCACACTTTTTAATAATAAAGTCATCGATATTACACTCCACTTGTTGGTGGATAAGTTCATAAGAAATCCTCCTCATTAATAATTGGTATGTTTTTTTAGCATTTCAAAGGGTATAACCTTATAGCTATAGTATCCTATCGGTGTTCTAAATGCTACATATTTTTCATATTTAGGAGCAATCTTAATTTGATTATAATTATAAAAGAGGTTCATAAAAAAGAATATTACATGCGAGGAAGCAATATCTAGTCCATGTTCCAATATGGGCAATGAGAACTCATCATTAGAATAATCTTTATTGGAATCTTGAAAGTTGATGTAGACATGAATCTGACCATTCATCTTTTAACTGAAATAATGTTAGCTATCCATGATGGAAATATTTCTTCCCTGATGAAATTAGATTCAACAAATTTCTTCACTTCAGCAAAAACCTTTTGTTCAATTTCAAGTTTCATACATTGAGGTGCTTATTTATGCAAACTAATTAGGTTGATTTCTAGTTTATGAATTGTTATATTTGGAGATAATTTTGGCATTTGATAGTAGCTCCAAGAAACTAGTTCTTAAACTTTGAAAGCAACTCGAACATTTTATTTGCTTCATCCTTATTCAATAAAAAACTAATGAGGGTTTTCTTCGTTACCCACACTTATTTCTTTTAAATCATCCATGGTTTAATTTAATATCCTTTACAAGTTTAAGGGGTGCATACCAAACCTCAGAGCCAACCAAAATATCTAAAATTTCTAAATAATCTCCATTAAAATATTTAACATTTTTGCGAAGAGACTATTAGAGTGTAGATTATTAGTTATCCCCAAGTTGTATTGATCCTCATCAAATGAACAAAAAGTACTAAAGTGAACACATTGTTTTCATTTGGTTTATAATATAGTCTAAGTTGACAATGTTAAACCTTGCATAGCTAAAATCTTTATACATGTAGGATACCAATCAAAAGATAGTTATACTATTTCATTCAAAAAAGGATCATCAAGGATTACATCATTTTTTACTCTTTTTCTTGTAGAAGGGATATATTTACAAGGTTTAAAGTTAGGATTCAGAATGGGAGATACTTGAAGAACAAACCCAGCTATACCATTTTTGAGATGATGGGGTTAAAGTCACATTCTCTATATATTCCTTGAGATTTTTAAAAGTATACTTTTATAGATTATATTATTTTTTTCATTTTCATTCTTTTCCTCCTTTTTTTTCTATAACCTATTTGAAGTTTCTAGATAAGTATCTACTTTTTGGTAGGTAATTTGAAGCATCTTCATATATAACTATTTCATGAATTGAGAATGAGTACAAATTAACTGTAATATATTGTTTAACATGCTCATGAGAGTATTTAATACATTGATGAAGAGTGGAAGGCACCATTTTATATTCATTAAGTCATGGTTTACCTAAGATAGTGTTAAAAGAATCCTCCAAAAATCTCATGTGGAACTTGGCTTCAATTTTAAAGTTACTTATTTCTATGAGAAGGGTTATTGAGCCTAATTTCTTCTCTCCTTTTCTTGAATCCGAACAACACCATTTTATAAGAACTAGGTTGGCAAGTATCCACCGTTTGGAAGGAAAGAGTTTTAAAAGTTATGATGCTAATTAATGCACCCAGATCAAAACGGACACAAAATAACGTGATGCTATCCATAACTACACTATCCAATTTTGGTATCATCTTCTACAAAAATAAGTTATGGGTTCCTAATTCTAAAGATTTGAGGTTAATGTTTCTACAAAAAATGCATTATTCAGGATATACTATTCATAAAAAAAAAGTATCAAAATATTTAATGATTTAGAATGTATGTTATGGTGGCCTAGATTGAAGAAAGATGTAGCTAATTTTATTACTAAATATGAATCCTGCCATTTAGTGAAAGCTAAGCATCAACTACCAGGAGAAATTTTTCCAACTGTTACCTATTCAAAGTGGATATGGGAAAAGGTGACGACAAAATTTTACTATGGGATATCCTCAAAAAAGGTAAGGACATGATGATATCTAATTTGTAGTTGATCATATGATGAAGTTTGCACCATTTATTTTGATCTGACAATTTGATTTAGTGGATAGGTTGGCATAGGTGTATGTGGGAGAAATCATTTGATCACATGGAATACCAAAGATATTAATTTATGATAGAAATTATAGGTTTACTTCCAAATTATAAAGAGGCACTTGACAAGGTTAGGGCAAAAAGTTGCACTTTAGTATGACTTTCATTCACAAAATAATGGACAATCTGAAAGGACTATTCAAGTATTGGAATATCTTTTGAGACTTTGTTTTGAATTTTGGAAGAAGTTGGGAGGATCACCTTCCTCTAATTGAATTTTCTTACAATAACAGTTTTTAGTTAAGCATAAGTATGGCCTCTTACAAAGTTCTGTATGGTAAGAAATATAAGAACTCTTTATCTTGGATAGAGACGAGAGAAAGAAGTCTAATTGTGCCAACTTTATTTGATAATGCTACTGAAAAGATCTATTTGATCAGAGATAGATTGAAAATGGTACAAGATAGGTAGAAACAATATTATGATGTAACATATTGGAGCTATGAAATTTTAGGTAGGAAACTTTATATATGTGAATATCAGGCCAATTAAGGGCCTTAGTAGGTTTGGAAAAGTAGGGAAGTTGAGACCAAGGTACATAGGACCATTTGATATAATTGAAAGGATTGTAAAGTTAGCTTATAGGTTACAAATTCTAGATCACATATCAGGAATTCATAATATATTCCATATATCAACTTTTAGGAAATGAAAATATGATTCCAAGAATAAAGTATTTGTAGGAGAAATTGAGTTACGTTTGAATCTAAGCTACACATAAGAACAAAAAAAAAACTTTGGGATATGATGTCAGAAGATTATGAAATATGCAAATCCCAATGATCAAAGTGTAATAAAAGTACCAGAATAAAAGAGAGGTCACTTGGGAGAAAAAAATTGAAATGAGATTGTTCTACCCTGATCTGATCTGAGGTTTGAAATATCGAGGATGACATTTTTTTGAGTGGAGAATTACAATGCCTATTGAATTCATACAAGGTTGCACCTATTCCAACTTAATTTTGTAAGTGGAACTTTTGCATTTGAGTCATTTATATGTTTTTGTGAGTGGTCTATGTGCATAAGTGTACTTAAAACAATTATGAAGTTGGTCCGAAGGAGATTGTATGCATGAGCTTAAAATCTAAATTTTTTTGTTTGGAGTGCTACGACATTGGGTTGGCAACGCTATGACATTGAGCTCTCCAACTTCGACACGTTGTTATATTATTGGAAAAAAACATAAATAAATATAACTTAGTGTCATATCCAAAAATATTTATTTTTCTATAACATAAATAAATATAACTTAGTGTCACTATAACATAAATAATACTTAGTGTCCTATAACATGAAGTATAATGCTTCTTTCAACCGCGTTGATTCTAGCTAAGATATATAGATCTCTAGATCTTGTAAAGCTTTAATTAAAGCCTTCCTAATTTATTTTTGGAAAAGACCAAAGCTTCATAAACACATCAATTCATAAGCAATTCTCTGAGATTAGCTAAGAAATTATACTCTATTATATAAAAAAATTGTATTAGCTATATTTTGATCTTATAATGGATGAGGTCGTATTGACTTTTTTGGATTATTGATAAATTATTTTCCTTTATCTGTACTTGAGATTGGTGGTGGAAGAACTTTCCCATTACGAATATTCACTTGAACTACAATTTAAGGAGAATTAGTAGGGGAATTATCTATTTTTGGATCACTGTTTTCTTTTGAATTTTCATTTAGTGAACCACCAGATTCAGACATCTCAATTTCTATGCTGATAGAGTACTCTGAACATTGAAAATGAGGGTATCACTATAAAATATTGAAGGGATTCTTGAAATTCATTTAAATTTATTTCTACTTCATGAGAAGTATTTTCTACTAAATATTCAACTGGATCATCATCAGAGATATATAAGATATATACTGAATTTTTCTTCATTAACTTTTTATTTGAAGCAAGAGAAATTAGAAATTGTATAGTGTAGGAAAAATAAGAGATTTAGGTCCCTAATCCTTAGAGATTTGAAATTTATTCTTTAAATCTTACTTTACCTTTATTCTCCTCCTCCTTCGAAACTATAGAAGATTGGCCCCTTAAATCTTCTTGGGCTCTTCAATTGGAGCTATCCTCTGATTCTCCTCAAGCTACCAGATCAACCTGGATGGGTCTCTATACCTTTAATGATACCTAAGGTCATGTACAATAAACCTTATTAATGATAATTTTAGAAAAATTGGTAAAAGAAACTTTGCATACATCTTCAAGCTTTA
>JAJBZI010017670.1:0-10059 GCA_021234465.1 Dendrobium hybrid cultivar
CAAGGAGAAAGAGCTTTAGAATCTCAATAAATCTTACATAATGTAAAATGTGTTTCAAAAAAAAAAAGATTACAATGATGCTAGTTCATCTTTTATGTATAGGGGTTAGAAGGATTCAAAGAAGGCTACACCTAGAACAAAAAATAATTGCAATATATGACATGACTATTAAAGATTGTCACATTCACAATGCCTAGTAGGTTGGTTGCCAAGTGGATCCCTGCCTTTGTCATGGTTCTCTGTGTTAAGGCTAGTCCCCTGGACGAGTCTTAGGAGGCGAGTGCCTAATACGAGTAAGCATGATCTGATATGTAGGGAAAGTCTTTGAAAGCGAGTCCTCAATATATGAGTTGAGTCTATAAAAGCGCTTCTTAGAACTCCAAGCATAAGGGATGAGCTTCCATGAGTGAAAAATGCCACTAATCGAGAACTCACTCATTTTGGGAAGTTGTGGATTAGGGTTTCTAAGGTAATGTCCTTCCTGTAGCTAAATCGAGGATGTCAACGGTAGGCAGTTAGCCCTGACTGTGAATAGTTGATGTGGTTGAGCAATCACTACAAAGGGAAGTGACCTCAAGGGCTTAGTGTAGTCTGGACAAATCCACTAATGGGGTTTGTTGAGGATGATTATGCTTTCCTTAAGCCTGCCAAGATGAGCCTTCATGTAATAATAGTTATTGGGAGAGTGGCCATGAATCAACGAGCTGGCGACAACTAGCCTACAGCGAGGTCACGTTTTCTTGGAGAGAGTTCCCTACTAGGACAACATGGCCTTCTTGATCGAAACTCTGAGGGAACTTATTGTGTGCCAATTAATTACATAAATAGGCTACATTTAGTAATCTGATTCACTTAATCTTTGAAAAGGCGAGTTATGAAAAGAACAAGTGAATTAAAGAATAGTATTTATTGCTTTCACCAAATAGTAAGGCAAATAAGTAGAAATTACTACCTTGTAATTACTGTAGCCCCGAGTAATGCAAAACTTCCTATTATTGATTTTTATTTAACCCCATGCACTATCTCCACCTATAAGTATCAATCCAAGGTTATGATGTCGCTACACTCTTCTTTTAATCCTCAAATGCACGCAACTAACTCGCACAAGATGGCAGAATTAAAACCCGGCAAGTTAGATGATGCAAGTCAGAAGAAGGAAATCCTTCATAAACACAACCAAACAAAGCACAAGGTGAAGAAATCAAGCTCATTAGCATGTAGGAATGAGACGGCAGCCATAAAGGCAAGTATGCCCATAGGCATATGGTCAAGCGAATCAAGTGAAACGAGGAGGCATAGAAAGAGGAGGCAAGTAAGGCAGCAATAGGTGAGAAGAGCTATGGGAAGTGGTCCATACCTCATATTTGGATAACATGCCCTTTACTATGAGGCTAAAAAAAGAGGCTCCAAGGCACAGTTGTTAGTGGGTTTTGTTGTTGAGACAGCAGCATCTGCTATGAAAGTGATATCGGATCCCGCCCTAGCTAAGTATGCTATAGGCCAAGGTGAAAATAAGAAGAGCTCATTTCAGACTATTGAAAGCATCAAGTATGGAGGCTGAGTGTCTCCAACCTCTGGCAAGCCAAGGTTTCAGTTAGCATTGGTTGAGCTTTTATTATAAGCATAAAGTGAATTTAAAGGCTTGGCATTAACATAGTGGGCACTTGGCTTATACACAAAGATGAAAGATTTGAATAATAGGTTGCTAGAAGTTCAATTGACTCTTTTGGGCAAGAGAATTTTCTCTCCCTAATCTTTCCCTCTTTAACATAAAAGCAACTCCACTAGTGACAAGCACTGTTGATCAATGTGTGCCATCTCCAATAAAAGTCAATCCTATAGCCGAGGCCATTGGACCTCCAAAGGAAATAACATTGAAGAGATTGTGATGCCACCTTCAAATTCAGAAACTTCCCATGGCTCCACCCACAACTCTAGCCTTCTCCACCTCAATCAGATCCTTAGGGTTCAAGATCCTTCCACCAAAACAAATTACTCTGACTCGCCTAGCATATCATTGTGCTGGAGAAGCTCGTTAGCATTCAAGCCATGCTCGATGAGGGACCTAAGGCTTCACAAATGATGAAAAAGACGAGTGATGAGATAATCTAGCTACATAGAGAGGTGATAGAGCTTCAAGATAAGGTGATGAGATAAGTCTTGTTGAGGTGACCTGGTCAAGTTGGTTTGTTACAAGAGAAAGATTCTTCCTACAATTCTTGGTGAAGAAAGAGATAATCCCTCTAGAGATGATGTTAGATTATGCATGTAGGATTTTTTTCTAGTGCTGAGTAGGTCCATCCCCCCTTTTCATTTCTATATATAAGTATGTAATATAATATAATGTGAAAAATATTGTAACTAATAAACATGTACCTTAGTGACAAGTTTATATTATTTCTCTACTTCATTTATCTTATATAATTTATCATGATAACTATGTGATTCCATATATGGCGATATTTTTACTCCTTTTATGTTGGGTTTTGATGATGACAGGTCTTTTTATTGCTTAGATAGATTGAGACAAAAGTAACCTTCATATAGCAAGTGGAGTATAATTCAAGAGGCAACTAGTCGATGGTGACTCTCAGCCCATTAAGACGAGTTGATAGTGATTCCTCGCATGGGGGAATGTGAAAGATTGTGCTACATTTTAGATTGAGGTGACTTTTGGTTCATCTCATAATAGCAACTTTTCATTAGACCAATTGAGAGAACACAACAAATCGCCTCGTAATGCAAACATAGTAAAATGTTGGGCATTAATGGAAAATGTGACTATGAGCTCAAAATTCGAGTCAGCACCAACATGGCGTCCATAGATTACTACTTGGCAAGGTGAACTTGAAAGTGAGAGGAACCAATGAAGACAATTATCTCAATAGATTCTACTAGCATGAGCTATGCATCCCATGCAACCACTTTAAGTTGGATTTAAAATTGCCACTCCAAAGAGAATTTGTTAAGGTGCAAAAATTTTTATAGATTCATCTAGGTGCAAAATCATGGATGCTAACTCTACTTCGCCACATCTTCATTGTGGAGGCGTGCAAGGTGGGATCATCTAGTTTTCATTGATGGTGATGAGGACCATCGGCCAAGCCAAAAATGTTAAGAACTGGAAGGCGAAGTTCATCTTCATCTAGAGCTTGATTAAGTGGTATATGCCATCTTCCCCTATCCCCTTTGCCTTTTTGCTATGGTGCTTGAGTGGACTGAGGAGATTGCTAATAGGAAACACTTGTTGATTTCCCACTAAAATAAGGGCAAATTTCGGATTCCCACAAAAACAACGAAAAAGTTAAGAAAATAAACACTAGGAAGCTTTTTGGATTGATAAAAATAATAAGAAACAAGATACAATGGATCCTCAATTGGAGAGGAGGATCCGTCTCTTCCAAATCTCTTAGCTAGCGGCTAAGAGCCTCTCAAAACCCTAAACAGCAAAACCCAACTCAAACAATGTCTACATACCTCTCAAATCCCCTCTCTCCTTAATATATAAAACTCCTCTTAATTGCTCCATCAATTTCCCCCAAAAAATTCTGAATTCAAATTCTCTCTTAAAATATAAATCTTCCCTTAATTACTCCTGTACTATTCTAAAATCTAATTCTTACTTGAAAATATAAATCTTCCCTTAATTCTTCCAATCTCCCCCAAAATTTCCTCTTCCAAGACCAATCTTGTTTCTCCATGGCTTGAGCTTGACCCTGCTGAATCCCTTTTTGTGAAGGCTACAGTTGAGGGTGACCCATTATCGAGTCGAGCAAGGCTGTTAAATTTGTGAAGGCTACAGTTGAGGGTGACCCCCTAGTGACCATGATTCCCCCCCTATAATGAGCAGAGAGATCCTCATCGATGAAGCTATAGCTTGATGGATGGCTGATAAGGCGATGAAGCCCAAGCCCAAGCCCAAACCCAAAGTAATGGAGGGTAAGGGCAAACAAGTGGCCTCCACCCCTAAAGACAAGTCTATATCTAATCTCCCTCCACACGTAGAGGGTTATAAAGAGCTTGGATTTTGAGGGAGAGGTGGACCACTAATCCTCCCCCCCCCCGCCAAGGAGAATGTCTGTAGTGGATAGACCATCTTCTTAAGGCATTTGAGGCAAATTTGATGGAGATTACAAAAGATGAGATCGCCTTCACCGCGGTGAATTCAATGGGCGCTCATTAGTAGAGGTCTTCGCACAAACACCACAACCATCGATGGACCATGGCAAGGTCGTTGCATTAAGGAAAGAGTGTTATCCTATAAGTCACACCTTAAGGAGGAAGGCTCAAGTTAGCATGCAAAGGAAGAGGTCGAGGCCCTAAAAGCTAAATTGGTCAAAAAGGAGACACCCTATAAGGAGCTAAAAAAGGAGACAACCATAAAAGAAGCTAAGCAATCATTGAAGGACCAAGTAAATGCAAAGGTCACCAAATTGATAATTGAAATTAGGAAGAGAGGAAACAAGATGGTTTCCTCCTTCAGCTCTCATCAGTACAACTAGATACTTGGCGCTAAGTTCAGTTCTAGGATCGAGTACTGCCTAAAAAAATTGGTCGCATCTAATGATTTGAACAAAAAATTTAAGAACAAGCTAGCTTCTATAAGTTGATGCCCAATGAGAAGAGTGACAGACCAAGTATGACCAATGACTAAGGTTACCTCATGTTATAAAAAATATTTTATTTTATTTATTGTTAACCTATAAGGCCATTGTAACTTTTGAAGAAATAAAATGAAATAAACATTTTGTCTTACTCATCTCTTTTATTTTTGTATATGTATTCACCTACATTAAATCAATGTAATGTTTTCCTATAACTTCAAATCAGCTTCTGTGTATGAATGGTTGACATAGATAGTGATTCAATAGTACTCACTCAGAAATGGCCAACAAATTCCTCCAAGTTTTAAGCTCGGTTGGGTTAATCCTTAACAAGCTTTTCCTGGCTTGATCCCTAATAAGCTGTTCCTGAGAATTGGGGGGTATCATAGGGCGAGTTAGCATGTTATACAAGAGTAACTCAAAGAGAACATTTTGATTGATTGATTTTTCTTTTCTTTTTATTTCTTTTGGATGTGCTTATAAGAAGAAATAGTTGTTAAGTTCTTAAGAAATAATCAAAACCCACCAAAGCGACTCGACTAGAATAGAGGGAGCTAACCTTGGACACTTCTCTTAAGGGCCTCGGCTCCCCTATAGGCCTTGTAACTAAGGGTTTCAGTTTGCCTATAAAGAATAGTTTTGTCATTTTTAGACTTGAGCTCGAATAACACCAAAGTTAAATTTGTTTGGCTTATAAAATTAAAGCTGCTTCCGAGAGTATTCTTGTTTTGATGGAAAATTTTTGATAGAGCACTTCCAACTCAAGTTTGGTTGTTCAACAAGGGATTAGCAAATAATATGAAACGTGTTTGGGGATGTGAAGAGGTTGAGGACATTCATCATATATGCTGTAACTACTATTTTAGTAAATCTGTTTTTGATGTTTTACAGCAATGGAGTTTTTTTGTCAAAAAACCAAAAGATATGGAAGATTTGTTATCTCTTATTGCTAGAAGAGGCTCTCCTGATTCAGTGAACATTTTATTTTTTCAAGTCATGTATTAGGTTTGGTTGGCTAGAAATAATAAGAAGCATAGAAATCATTTTGCTACTCCAAAAGTGATTGCATCAAATGTTTTGGGAAACTTTATTATTGTTGATCTTTCCAAAAAATAGGAGCAATGAGATGCTATTCAGCTTATGCCGATTGGAAATAATTGATGTCCTCCCCCTCCTAAGTGGTTGAAGATCAACATAAATGGAGCTTTTGTCCAGCCTTATACAACCAGCCTTGGGATTGTGATTAGAAATTCTGAAGGTGATCTCATTACAGCAGCTGGTCAACATTTACTTCATTGGGACATTTCTTATATAGAGGTACAAACAATTTCTTTATTCAAAAAGCTGTTGGACACCTCTATTCTTGGAGCTATGGGAATTATTATTGAAGGAGACAATATAGCAGTTATCAATTGGCTCCAAATGAATGTCAAGAGGAAGAAATGGAAATACAATTCTCTCAACTTCGATCTTTCTTTTTTTGCTGATTTCAATCATATAATTTTCAATTATATGCCTAGGGAATATAATAGAGCCGCTGACTATTGTGATAAGATGGCTCTAAACTACTCATTTACTTGGAGAGTTGTTGATCATTTCAACTCTCATAGGGAATTCATGACCATCCTAAGGAGGATGGCTTTAGGCCTCCTTGAGGTGATGATTATTTTGCTTTGCTTTTAATAAAGTTGGCCTTTAAAGCATTTTCAAAAAAAAAAAAGACTCGAGCTCGAATAAAGACTTAGCTGATCTTCATCCCTAAAGATCAATGTCTTAAGATTATATGAGCCGAGTTGTTTTTGCTAGGATTTTTATGGTGTTCTTGCACTCGCCAAAGTCTCAAGTTGGCCATCTTCAAACTCGATAGATTAGGAAAGGACATTGAATTACTACTACTTTGCCGCTAGCTTCTCGCATTATATACATGCAAGTTCCTTGAGTAATATAAAAAATTTGATGATTTTTTACCTATCCCCTAAATGGGCAAGTTCACTATTTACACTTCAGAAAGTAAGATGAGTTCCCCAAATGTACATGTAAGAGGGGATAAGTTCCCCAATTTTATTTTCATCTTATCTACTCAATGTTAATATACTTGTTTCATTAACGAACTCACTTATATTGGAGCTAATATAATCTAAACTCAAAAGGAAAATCTTTATTCCTATTATTAAGATACGCAATGTCAAGTAAAAGACTTTCTCTTATGAATAGAATATTTTTAAGTCATAGCTCTCAAAATCTTAAGCACCTCATTGCCTGAATGTGTTTATGTTTGTTAAGCTCTAGGCTAACTTAATTTTCAATTACGTAAGGCCTTCCTATGTTGATCCAAGCTTTCCTGATACTAACAATAAATTGTTGCATCTACATTTTCAGTACATGGTTGCTAGGAGGAAAATCTTCTCCTTGATGTTGGCATTATAATACCTAGCCATCCTTCTCTTCACATCCTCTTGCTTAAGGACAGTTTAGACTCTAAGTTCTTCTAGGAGGTCAACAACAGTCTCAATACCTTTTTAGTTCTTTGTCACCCATTCACCGAGTTTGCCTCCATTAAAGTTAGTCAAAGTTGGCAACCATACCACTCACTAACTATGGAGTTCAAACTCAACCAATAGTAGGGCATAGGCCCCAGTGGAGGGTGTGAATGCCATCTAACCTATTACCAATTAAGGTGTTATCTGTGGTTCCCACAAGACTGAATGCAATGCTTTGCACTTCCCCTTTGCTCCTACTTTCTTCCTAGGGAGGTATATTATTTGTTTGTTTACCGTCTTGATTGCCCATTAGCTTTTATGGATGATGAATGAAGCTTAATTTAAGGTGAATGTCTTCTAATTGGAGGAAGTTTTTGATCTTCTTGTTAGCAAATTATAATTCATTGTTAGTGTTTTTTGTGAGATGTAGGGTTTTGATGGGCAAATGTTCTTCTCTGAGTAACACCCACGCTCACCTGAGTGTATTTCCTTAAGTATTTTCTTCCTCTCACTTCCCTTTGAATATTATAAGTTAAGGGAGGTCGCCGACTTGTAGATCAACATGCATCATATCATGATATATAAGGCAGCCTTGATCTTTGAATCGCATTAGGTTTGTAACCCCATAGTTATTTTTCTTGATTTTAAGCATTCTAAAAATAGGTCTACACAAGTTATCGAGCATTCTGCCTCTAGGTGCATCACTTCATCTTCCTCAATGGCAAGTTGCAAAACCTTTATGGCAAGTCGCTTGACCTAGTTACATGATAAAAAGTCAACGAGTTGGTTCTACTCCCTAGAATTTATGTTATTTGGAAAAACTCAGACTTGCTTCTTTCTACTTTCACCTTAAAGAGATATTTTTGTAATATTTTATCTTGCACCTTGTACTCACAATTTATTTAACTTATAATTAGCTAGGATTCCAAGTAGGCAACTAGCTATGTAATGCCCTTTCCAATGGCTAATTGCAATCCTACAATAAAAGCATTATATTTAGCTTAGTTATTTGTGACTTGGAACTCAATGTGGGCTTTTTAGCACAATGTCTGCTTTTACTCCATATTCCCCTAAGGCTCTATCCACATGTAGTGTCAAAACATAGTCACAACTACTCAACACCTTGTAGTTGGCGTGAAGGTAAGGAAGTTGAGGAATACCTAAGCCTTAACAGTGGTCCATGTTGTGTAAGTAATCTAAAACTGGCTTAAATCCACTGACAACATAGAGAATCTCTAAAAATGTTTGATTTGACAAGTATTCCATTAAGGGAGTGGTCAATGATGACTTAAATTGGATGGGTCTGGAAATAAATTTACAGTCGTCAAAAGAGGTCACATGAACTGATGTGAGCTTTCCATAATAGGGCATATCTACACGATAGCCTTTGGTATTTTGCTCATATAATAGATTGGTAATTGCTTATTGCCCTCTTCACAGACAAGCATTAAGCTAAAGGCATCCTCACTGATTCCAAGGTATAGCAATAGATCCTCTCTTAGCTTGGGCTTTGAAGTAGTGGTGACGAGTGGAGAAGCTTGAATTGTTGAAAGCTCGGCAACTCATCCAATGAGTTGCTACATGTATCACATCATCTTAAGTGACGGGATCTCCAAGATTGCCTTGACATTATCCTGAGTGACTTTTATACTCTCAGGTGTTAGAAGGAACCCAAGAAACTTGCATGATCCTGAACCAAAAATATACTTTAGGGGAATAAGCTACATATTGTACTTTTTTAATGTAGCAAATGTTTCCTTCAAGTCACAAAGGTGTTATTCTAGTGATTTGCTCTTCACCGAGATTTTTTCCACACAACTCCACATTTCTGTCTTCCTGCTTGAAAACTTGATCCATAATCCTTTGGTAGGTCACCCCTGGCATTTTTTGTAGCAATATAAGTTCTCGCCCATGATGAATGAACTTTTTTTGCAGTTGTCTAGATGCATTTTGATTTGATGTTAGTTGGAGAAGGCGTCAAAAAAGCTCATCACAAGGAACCCAACTGTCGAGTCCACCAATAAGTCAATCTGTGGAATGGGACACCCCGCCCTTAAGGAAAGCTATGCTTAAGAGGCTATTTGGTTGCCTGAAAAAAGAATGCAGCATAAAATAAATGTAATGTATTTAAAATACATTGGGAATTTTGGTTGTTTGCAAAGTAAAGGCAAGAAAATTATTTTCTTTATTTGGAGAGGTATATACAAAGTAAAGTAAAAATAGTGTATTTTAAATATTTTGATGTTGTTTGGTCGAGTGGTCCCTTAATTGAGCAAAAGCTGGATTTGCCTTTTGGTTCAAGAGTGAGCTGTAAATTTTTTTCAAAAATAGTACAATTAAAAAAATTATAGAAAAGGTCAACATCAATTGATGGCGATATGTGAATTCTTAGTTGCGTTTGTAAGTTTCAAAAGAATTAGATATTTGCGCTTCAGATGATGGATTTATGATATTGATACTTGGTAATAGTATAAAATAAAATTCATCTATTTCAGAATAAGTTGCACTAATAATTGGTGATTGCAGCAAGGTAATTCTGATATGATCTTGAATACTCATCCATATTCCAATCAGGAATAATGTGATTCTTGGCTCAATTGCTAGTTATTTTAACTAAAAAAGAAAGAAACAAATATCAAAGCACTTAAATGATAATTTCGATTTGTGAAAAGAATGTGTATTGGAAATGCTGCTCTTTGAGCAATGTAAGAGAGGTGTGATTGCTTCAAGTACAGCTGAATCGACCTCAATTCAGAATGACCATTACTGTTTCATAAACCCAAAATACATCTAAAGCCATTACAGCTATAAATATTTATATATCTAATACAAAATAAATCTAAAAATATTTAGCTATAGAGAAAATGACCAAAATGGTCCCTCAACTCTTTAGGAGGGACCATTTTGGTTCACAACTCTTATGAGAAACTAATTTGGTCCCTCAACTCTTAAAAAATGGACTATTTTGGTCCCTC
>JAJBZI010019127.1:0-13107 GCA_021234465.1 Dendrobium hybrid cultivar
ATTTCATGGAGATTTTGGATATCTACCATTAATTACTTGGAATACTAGGTTCCGTTAAGTAGGCTAAAAATCTGACTTGAGTACATCACTTACGCTAAAGGAGGTATTTTGGGTGTAAACTTTATAGATGATTCATCTAGATGTCAAGTTTGTTTAAAAAATGGAAAACTAGCGCTCTTTTCATGGAAAACTATCCAAATATTTGATTCTAGGACATTGAGATTGTATATAGGGTTTCTTTGAATTTATATGGAATTGATTATGAGATAAGGTTAATTCGATGCATGATATATTCTTTTGTCCTAAGAATAATATTTCATGTTATTTTTTTAATATGCAATGTTGATCACTTATTGAGATACTCAATAACACCTAGTAGACAATTTTGTTTAAGATGTTAGGGTTTCTTTGTTAAACAAAGTGTGGTTCCATATGAAGACAATTCAAGATCATTTGTACATAGTGAATGCTCATTTAAATGTCTAATGTTCATGAAATAAGCATGGTTAATAAGTTGTGCATATGTTAGTCCCTATAAAATTTAGTTTCAATTGATGATTGAGATTGAATATTAATCACTACATGAAGATTTATCGGTAAGATGTTTCTGTGTTAGTAACATAACTTAGGAGTTTTGTTCTATGTGATATCTGTTACAAAATCTAGTGTCAAGTGATAATTGAGATTGAAAATCACTATATCATAAAAAAGCTTTAAACTTGGTTTTATGATAGTTACATAATTTGGGAGTGAAGACATAAGGTTTTTGCCAGTATTTGAGATCAGATGAGCTTGATTTTTCATTGTAATGCCACTTTACATAAGAATTTAGAGTTGTTTGGGTTGTGTGACAATTGTCAATATTTGAGTAATGATGGAGAAATTTGGTCTATTATTATAAGTACAATAATATCAATAACAATGAGAGTGAAAAGCAACAACTGGCCACAAGTACAACAACAATGATGATACTGATACAATTTGTCGTAAAATTTGGAGTTGAGTGAACCCATCATCATTATTAACCTGCGAATGGAGATTGAGGAGGATGATTAGTGGTGAACTTTTTCACTTCAACCGTAGATATTAAGGAGGTGTATGTTTCAAGGACAAAGATTAGAATATTGTCCTGATCCTTAAAACATCAGCGAATTTAATAATGAGTCTATAGGTGAATAGGTTTAGCTGTTATTAACAATTGAAATGTAGAAGACAATATTGTACTAGTTTGGTGTGGGGTTTATGAAGGTGGACCTCTACAATAGAAAACCTTAAAACTTTATTATACTTGAAATGGCCAATGAGATTGGTGAAGGATAGGTATGAAAATAAACTAGGATTTGCAATAAGCAGATTGCTATGAAAGTTGTAACATAACCAAGGGAGATGAGCCTTATCAAACACCATTTAAAGCTCTTTGATCTTCTTTTCCTTTGATTCCAATTTGGTCTTACCCCAGGACTTCTTAGTTTCTAATTCTTCTCTTTGCCTTGATGGTTTCTTTGTGCTTCTTCTTGAATGTCTCCCCAAGCTTTTCTTCAGTTATGATGTATGGGGTAAAGTCAAGTTGGGTTTTGGTTTTATCTGAAAATGACTTGAATTGAATAGAGTCAAATTGAACACAACCTTTTATTAAATGGGTTGAAAAATTCAAACCCTAACTAGACCAAACTTGACTTGATATGGTAAGCATTTTAGTCGTGTTGAATTAGTGTTTACTTCACATGAATTGGACACAATAATATACCAACTATAAAATGATCAAAAATTACTATTAGATATAAGTTTTTTAAATTAAAGATGCTAAAATGGAATAACCCATTCATCAAATAGGTCAAGTTAAAGTTTTCATATTGGTGTCAACCTAACTTGAGCTAAACTCTATTTTTTCTTGTTACTTAAAGCTGACCTAAATCCTATGAGTTGACCCAAACTTGATTTTTTGTTTCATGTCCAGTACTGACACTCTTAGGTAGAGATAGATGGTCAAAGCTTGGCTAGGAGTGTTGGAGTATATAGTCGAAATCACAAGGGGAAGAGCCTCTTTAAGCTAGCTAGGAAGAGTGCAAGAGATAGGAGAATAACTTATTGAATTCACTATTGTATAAAATAAATGAATCAATGAATGAATGGGAAATTTGTACAATCCACATATTTACAAAAAGAAAATTTCTATGATAACTGTCCTAAAAATTTAAGATGAGGGCCAAACCCTCCTAATTTTGTGCAATTTATGGTTTATTAAAAAAAAAAGTCTCTATATCTTAATAATCTCCTTAATTAGATAAAGCAATTTTGAATTTGCATCTTTTATCCTACATTCTAAATAAAATTCTTTAAAGCAAGGAGAAATTTATGGGGACTTAAAACCATGGTTCTTTTTTTTTTTTTGCTTGTTTGATTGTAACCTATCATCCATTCATGTAAATCTGTGCACTATATGCATTATGTTTGAACTTTTGGCATTGATCTTGAGTTTGGTTTGATCTAAGTTTAAGCTTAGAGTTGGGTCGCACTTTGGGCTTGTCTAATTGGTGATGGAGACTCTTGAATCATCTGTTCCTTTTTGAAGTCATTTGCATGTGTGATCATAAATGCAAGTCTAGTCTTGTTTTTGATTTCTCATATGTGTTGGATTTGCTTTATAGGGGTGCTCCTTATTCCAAGCATTCTTGTGTTGGTATAGTGCTTCTCTCTTTCATTCCTACTTGGGTAGGAAAGTGGCCTTCATCTTTTCCTCTTATTGGGTTAACAAGACGACTTCATCTTTTGGTCTTGCTTGGGCAAGTAGGAGGGTTCTTATGTTAGGTTCTTCGTGTCCCCTTCTTATTTTTGCCTCTGTATACTAGAATGTCAAGTGCTACTAGATGGAGGTGAGTCTTATAGTTTTGGCATTTGTTCGCCACCATCTAAATTTCCATCTAAATTTCTTGTAATGACTGTAGGTCATTTACCCGTGAAATGAACTTCTATATTATAAATTTCTTTCATCTTTTATGAAGTTGTAATTTTCCTCTTGCTTATGATATAACAGATTATAAGGAATTTTAACTACATACTTGAAAATTTTATTTTTATTATTGAATATAATATAGATAATAATATACTGTTTTGAATGATAGAAATATTATTCTACATTTGATTCAAAGACAAAATAAGATTTTATAAAATTGTAAATATTCTCAAAAAAAATTTATCTTATGAAATGTGGGTAAGATAGGATTTATATTATTTAGGAGTATAAATTTCATATAAAGATAAGTCTGTATGGTCAATTATATTACAAAAGAAATGATCTCTTAAGAATAATTTTGATTAAAGTAGTGCAAATATTTTTTGTGATTGTTAATTGGTAAATCCATATTTATGCTTAGTAATGTGTTGCATGTTCTTCTAGTTGTAAATTTTCTATCAATTCAGGAAATTACTGAAGACTACAACTACAAGTTAGCATTTTTTACTAATCAATATGTATTTCAGGATATGATTACAGGGAAGATGGTTTGGCAAGCTAGATTAAAGGATGAGCTATGTCTTCTCGAAGAAGGAAGCCATTTGTCACATTCCTTTATTTTCACCCTCAATATATAGGCTTTTGAGAATATAATTATAGGCTAGGAAATCACTAAAAAATCCTACAATATATATTTCTTTCTCTTTGTTTGAATTTAAATATAAAAAATTTCATTGTGAGACTTATGAAATTGCCAAATATTATTATATTATTTTTTTTAAAGTGATTTTAAATCTTCTAATCATTTTCCAATTGTTTATTTTTTATATTTGTGACCTTCCAAAATCTCCAATATTTTTGGAACTACAGGATTTATTACTTTCATTGATGATTGCACTTGAATGATATGTGTATATCTTATCAAGCAAAAATATGATGCCAATATTATTCTCCCTATTTCTTGTTATGGTAAAAAAATAATTCAATGCTATCATCAATGAATTTTGGACTGATAATGCTCATGATTATTTTATCATACATTTTCGTCTTCCTTTCAGAAAGAATGTCTTATTCACTAATGATTCTGTACTGAAACTCCCTAACAAAATAGAGTAGCAGAAAGAAGAAAAAACTGCCATCTTTTGCAAATCACCATGACTCTTCTCTTTCAAAATCAAGTGCTAAAAAGATATTGGAGAGTAGTCCTAATTGTCACATACCTAATCAATATAATACTCCCAAGGGTGATTGGCTTATATAGTTCTATAAATTATATGACTAATTTATTCTCACAAATAACTTTCTCATTTAAATTTCTTCAAAAATTTTGGGGTGCATTGCATATGTCTACATTCACAAACAACACAAGGCTGAACTTAATCCTAGAGCTTTCAAATGCATCTTTCGTGGGTATTCCTCCGCTCAAAAAGTTTTCAAGTGTTATCATCTCACTACAAAAAAAAATTTTATTTCAAAATATGTCACCTTTGATATAAAGCAAAATTTTTTTAATTAAACTCGTATTCATGGGCAGAATTCTCAACTAAAACATAACTTTGATTAAATTTTTATTTCTATCATGACATTTCTACAATAATAAGTTCAAAAACATTTTGATATTGTACCCCTTCAAGTATATATAAAAAGGCATAAGTCCATCCGAAATCTTCAATAAGCTCAAGACTCAAAATGTTATTAGATAATAATGATCAATCCATCACTATATATTCTCTATATGTCCATAAAGCTTAATGTCTAATAACATTACAATACTGCAAATTTTATTTGAGGCATTTGAAAATAAGAATTTGAATGATATTATGAGAAAAGAGATGAATGCTCAGGAAAAGAAATGATTCTAGGGAGAACATTGAACCACCAAAATGAAAGAAAATTATATGATGCAAATCATTTTTTTGGTAAAACATAGTGTAGATGGAAGCATATAATAGTATGAAAGTGAAATTTGTAGTCAAAGGATATATTTAATCTTATGGAATTGACTACCAAAAAACTTTTGCTTCTTTATGAAAAAAAATACAGTACACATCTTAATTTATCTTGTAGCTAATCGTGGATGGTTTATGCAACAATATAATGTAAAGAATATTTTCCGACTTGAGAATATTGAAGAAGAAGCCTATACGAATCCACCACATAGATTTTATATTTCTTTCACAAATAACAAAGTGTGCAAATTAAAAATGGCTTTTTATGGCCTTAAATAATCTCCGAGAGCATAGTTTGATTGATTCTCACTAGTAATAAATAAAGTTGGATACAAATAAAGCCAAGGAGATCATACCTACTTCATAAAACATTACGTTGATTATAAATCTCAATTCTTTACATATATATTAATGATATAATTATCACAAGTGATGAAAATAGAGAAAATGAATTTCTCAAGGAAAATATTGCTAAAGAATTTTAAATTAAAGAGTTAGTCAAATTCAAATACTTCTTGTGAATAGAGGTTGCTCAATCATAATAAGAAATATTTCTTTCTCAACAAAATTATATCATGGACCCTAAAAAAATAAAAATGGCTGATTACAAACCTTGTGAAACCTCAACTAAAAAAATTGGACGTAGATGAAGAAGAAAAAGTAGTAGACATCGGATAATATTAAAGATTAATTGAGAAAAAATTTATCTCACATGCCTCTAGACATTGCATTTACAATGAGTCTCATCAGCCAATTTATGCACAAACCAAAATGATCTCACTCTTAAGTTGTTTATATTTAATCTTCAGATCATGGTAAAATAATTCTCTATAAAAATATAATCTCTTACAAATTGAAGGGCATACTGATGCAGATTATATAGAATCATTGCTAAATAGAAGATACACGATTGTATCATGTATATTTTTAGAGAAAATCTCATAAATGGAGGAGTAAGAAATAGCATGTTGTTTCAAGATCCAACACTAAATATGAATTTAGAACTATTACCCAAAAAATTTATGAACTTTGGTGGATCAAAATCATTTTTATAGAGAATTCTTTTACCATGAGAAAGGTCAATAAAGATATATTGTGAAAATAAATCTATCATCTATTGCTGATAATCTAGTACAATGTAATTTTACCGAGCATATGGAGGTTGACAGATATTTCATAAAAGAGAATGAAAAGGGGGTTGATTTGCAGCTATATGTGCCAAAAGGACATCAACATGTAAATATTCTTATTGAAGGACTCTACAATCCAACGTTCAAAAATATTGTAAGTAAATTTGGAATGGTAGATTTATATCATTTAGTTTGTAAGGGGAGTGTTGAATGATTGTGAGCTCACAAGTCGGTAGGGATTATTGAGCACATGGATTAAATGTTCTAACCATTGGATTGATCCTCTTATGAGCCTTAGATTACAATCTGTCCTTTTCCTCTTCAAGTTGTTGGCGCCTAGTAGAGATTGTTTTTTTAAATGATTTTGATTTAGTTTCATTGAAAGGATTTTGGAGAAGTCTGTATGTAATTTTACACTTTGTGCATGATGATGCAATAAAATTTAATTCACCTTTTCCTACTACTTTTCTACATAATATGTTCCATTGAAAGCTGGAATAAATTTACATCTTTAA
This sequence comes from Dendrobium hybrid cultivar, assembly GCA_021234465.1. NCBI lineage: Eukaryota > Viridiplantae > Streptophyta > Magnoliopsida > Asparagales > Orchidaceae > Dendrobium > Dendrobium hybrid cultivar. The sequence continues at coordinate 6,548 of JAJBZI010019127.1, forward strand.
TGTTGATGCTGTGGAGCGCCTGAATTGTAAGACAAACTCAAACAACTTTTTGAGATGATTTGAACTAACACAAGAACCACGTTGATTGTTCAAGCTGATCAGACTAGCATGCTGGACCTCCTTGGATGAAGCTGGTATTGATTAAGACGAAAAGCTAGGGTTGACAATGATATTGGAAATATGTCCAATCATCATCCTTTTACCCAGAGATAAGAAGATTGACCTGCCTTATAATTGTCTTGTAGCAGATTAAGGGGTGGGAAAAGTTGGAGATGGACTTGACGGAGTCTCTTTGTGATAGCTTGCTGAGCTGGGCCTTGTTATATCATCTTTGAAACCAATAATTTTCATGCTTGTTGGTTCTCATCTCCATACCCTTTTTTTTCCATATTCTGAAATTCTAAACTGATCCTCTATAAATGCTAAGCTATGGAGTGTTGTTACCGTGATTGCATGGCTTAGAAGGCCTAGAAAGGCCGGCCATAAGAATCTTTTGATTCAATTTATGAATTGTTATTGCTCTGATTGCCTAGGAATATTTATTTAGTCTTCTGGAGATTTATTGCATTTATTTATTTATTTTCAATTACTAGTGTAATCTTTGTTCCTGTGTTTTGAAGTTCCATGAAAACCTTTTGATGGTTAAACTTGTTACAGCTACGGCCAGGGCATGTTTTCAATATTGAGGCAGGTAAGCAAGCTTTGAGGAACATAAATTCACTTGCTCTGTTTTCCAACATTGAGGTGAATCCAAGACCTGATGAAAAGAATGATGGAGGAATTATAGTTGAAATCAAGCTTAAAGAGTTGGAACAGAAATCTGCCGAAGTTAGTACAGAGTGGAATATTGTACCTGGACGGAATGGGCGACCAACATTGGTATTCTTGATGACTAACTTATGTGTTGCATGCTCTTAAACTAAAATTTCTTTCTTGTCGTTCCCTACTCTTGCTCAGTCGGTATATTAAAAGTCAATTATAGTACATTTTGTGTGTTCTCACTTACATCTGAATGTTCTTAATTTTAGGCGTCTATTCAACCTGGTGGAACAGTGACCTTTGAACATAGGAACATCAAAGGGCTTAATAGATCCATAATAGGTTCTGTGACATCAAGCAATCTTCTAAACCCTCAGGTATCATATCACGTTTAATCAAATTATTGTTGCCTTCTCAAATTTTGATTAACTTTTGTTAGCAAAACTTCTTAGTTTATTATTTCATGTACTTGGAAAACTAGAAAATACTGTTTAAGTTATCTTGTTCATATTTCTGATTTCTGAGTAACGAGGTGCTGGAACTCCTCTGCTTGACTGTTTATTTAACATACCAAAGAGCGAAGGAGATTTAGGTGCGGACATCATACTGTATCAGGCAAAGCATTTTCATCTATGTTATGTTTTTCTAAGTCACGCTAACTTGTCTGCCTTCCTGTTTAGTGGAATAAAGAAGTTGTGCAGTAATGTGTTCTACATTATGGTGGTGCTTTCATTGGATATTTGAAGCATTCTGTAAATGATATGTTAACTTCACCTGTTAGGAAACTATGTTGTTATTTGCATCAGTGATTAGAAAAAATAAGTAAAATATGTGTTGGGTAAGCATCCTTTAAATTGCCGCATAAGTTGGTGTCATGCGTAGAAATTTCAGTGAAGCCTGGTTTACTTAATAATGGTGATAATTTGGTGTTTTACATGGGTCTAAATTAAATAGGCAATATCCAAGTACGCAAAATTTTCTTAAAAATTCATTGCTTCTATTCTTCCGAACAGAAACTATAGGAAATAATATATCAAATGGCAGCTCTTTAGAAAGAGTGCACATAATCGCATGGTTGCATTAATAGAAGAAGAACACACGTTTAGTGAACCAAGTGCGAAGTTAGCGGGATTGTGGGATTTGTGATATAAGTACTGGGAGAATTAGGAGCATATTATACAATGGTGTGAAGTTACAATTAAAGAATGAGGCTAGTGTGCATCGGCAGAAGATATTGTTCTTTTCAAAATCTATGAGGTTCACAACAAGCTGTTGAATGATTGGACTATGCTGCAGTAAAAAATTTAAATATGTGCATGCTTCAGCAGTAGCTGCAATGATTTGCATAACAGCGAGATGTGCAGTTAAGCATGCACATCTTGCACCGTGTTTCATTAAAGTTTGCTCATACTGCCACAGGGACACATACATTGGAATCTTATATTCAAATAAACTTTGGACTCCCTGATACTGAGTTGAACATTTGAACTCATACCTTATTTATTTTAGTTTTCTATTCATATTAATATTATTAACCGTTAATATATGATCTAATAAGTGTTTTGATAGTGTAGAGTATATATTCAATGTATCAAAATAAGACGTTCCAACACAAATCCCTATTGACAAAATAATTCTATGCACCCTTAATAACAGTGCTCCAATAAGTTTATCTTGAATAGGAGTTATACCCATATCAACATCAATAGATTCCTTGACTTCGGATGAGCCATGGTATAAACCCTTGGTTGCACTTTATTTTTTCTTTGTTGATCCTTATTTGGAGCCAATGCACTAAACTCAGTGACCTTCTGTTTCCCACTCTATTAGTAGATCATTAATAAAAACTTCTCTATGGGTGTTCTTCCTTAGATTCCTTATTAGGAGGCAATGTTATCACTGTTTCCCACTTTTAGCTGCAATTAGGCCCTTCTGCTCCTGTAAAATGTTGGGGTTGCATATCTTAGACAAATTTTAAAGTATTTATCCATTGAAATGCAACTACTTCCACCAGACTGAGTTTGCGAAACATTAACTAGCTGAAATGTTGTAATGATCATATAAGACACTGTATCAGTAGTAACATTGATCTCATTAGATTGAGGATAAATATTTGTTCCTTGTGCTCTCATAGCTTGCGATCTATCTACTTTGAATTTAGCTGTATTCCTATTTGTAGCTTCTTTCCGTGAAGTTGCAGGCCTGAGGTTCACAAAATGCCATTATTAATTATGTTGTAAAGATATAGGAGTTTAAGACACCCTAGCATAATACATGATAGTCTTCTAGACATCTTATGAATTTATTAAAATCATTATCATTCCATCAACTCTTTTACATAGATCAATATCCAATATCCTAATATCTATTTGATATCACTACTATCACGCCCAACAGAGAGTTTGGAGATCGAGGTGGAAATGGTTGGTTGGGTAGAATTTTGGAGCTTACTATACATTCTAAAGAACATTCGTAATGAGTTTAAAACATACTTCTTTCAAACAAGTTTCGAATTTATAAAAGAACCATTAAACCGTAAAATTTTATTAAACATGAATTTATTCACATATTTATGCTGAAATAGCACATTTCCCATGCGATCAACTTTATAATATACATATGAAAAATATCTAAATTACGTTAAACATATATCATAATTATATATGTTACTTCATAGTAGATGCTGCTTATCTATTGTAAATAAGTTTTCTTATATTACTCATTTATTGTTCAACAACTTTTTTTTTAAAAGTACTTTCCAATTAATGAGGGTGAGTTATATAAATAGATAATTCATAGTTCTAAATTATAGTAATTCAAAAGAAAAAAAAAAAAAAGAAAATTGATTATCCTGTGAACTTCTCTTCTACACTACAGTGATGGCAAGTTTGGTGGGCATGCCTAACTATTTAATACGCTTTGGATATTTCTTGATGTGCATTTCAATATTTTTCATGATCAGATGGCATATCCAAACTTACGCTAGAGCAAAATAGAAGCTCAGAGATTATTAAAGAATGATTAGTTTCGGATACGTAATTTCAGATTTACATTCATTTCTATAGAAATGATATGTTCTATATGAATTAAATGTGGGGGCTAGCTAAACAATGTCAAATAAGACTCAACAAATGGAACTGCTAATATCTAGTTCGTTTGGAACATTTTAACTTAGTGATCAAATGACAATTGATTTGCTATTTTTAGTTGAGGTCTTTTTATACCTTGGATGAAAGTTGGCGATAAGATGGATTTATTTGCTTTTGTAGCTGCTCAATTTTAATTACCAAAATTAATTAAAGCCTATGTTTTTCATTCATTGGTTTCACTAACAGCTTGTACAGTACGTTTTTATATTTTCTTAACAGGTCCTTGCACCATAGAAGTTTCATATGTTTCTATATGTAAGTAATGTGCGCATGGATGTTTCTGAATCCAAGGAATTAAGATGGTATACAACCTATGTTCAGCACATGACAATTTGTTTATTGTTCATGATATTGCTATAGTCAATCTTCTGATGACCCAGTTAGGAGAATAGATGTATTAGATTTGGCCTATGTTAAGAGAGGTCGAGATAGACCTAAAAAAACTTGGTTAGAAAATATTAGAAATAACTTTTATTTATTCGATTTAAATGAGACATTGACTATTAATAGGACACAGTGGATTAATAGGACACAGTGGAGGAAAATGATTCATGTAGCCGACCTCACGTAGTGGGATAAAAGCTTGATGTTGTTATTGTTGTTGTTGATATAGCTATAATAACCATCTATAAATTCTTATTCACTGTATTAATAATATTATGTTGTTGATTGTCTAGGATGATCTGTCCTTCAAGCTTGATTATGTGCATCCTTATGTAGATGGCGTGACCAACCCACGCAATCGAACATTTCGTACTAGTTGCTTTAACAGCAGAAAGATGAGTCCAGTCTTCACCGGTGGGCCTGGAGTAGATGAAGTTCCACCAGTCTGGATTGACAGAGTGGGGTTCAAGGCTAATATAAGTGAGGTAGTCTTAAAAATGCCTCTTTTCTCTAAGTGTAATAAATTTCATATTTTATTTCTTTGGTATAACAACTTTCTTGCACTTTCTAGAGCTTCACACGTCAAAGCAAATTTACCTATGGCCTGGTGATGGAGGAGATAACAACTCGTGATGAAACCAGTAGCATTTGTACTCATGGTGCCAGGCCTTTGCCTAGTGGTGGTTTGAGCATGGATGGACCTCCCACTACCCTCAGTGGCACCGGCGTCGACCGCATGGCATTTGCGCAAGCCAATATTACCCGTGACAATACAAAATTTGTAAATGGCGCAGTCGTCGGTGAGAGGAATGTATTTCAGGTAAATCACAGTTCTTGATTGCAAAAGTTTTTTCAAGTTATTGATATTCATTGTACGCTGCTGCTCCTTCTTTTGGTAAGTTGTGAATCCTAATATTCATCATATGAAGAAAATGCACTATACAAATAAAGAAGAAAATTTGAAAATAGTTGCTGTGACTGAAAAATTAGTAGGATTCTTTTTCTTTTAGTATATTGATAGCTCAAATATATATAGCAAGGCTTAGCTTTCTAACACCAGGCTTTTTCATGCATTGATTATAGCTGGATCAAGGCCTTGGCATAGGTAGCAACTTTCCATTCTTCAACCGTCACCAGCTAACTATCACTCGCTTCATTCAATTAAAACAAGTGGAAGAAGGTGCCGGGAAACCTCCACCACCTGTTCTGGTTCTTCATGGACATTACGGCGGCTGCGTCGGCGATTTGCCAAGCTATGATGCTTTTACCCTTGGGGGGCCGTACTCTGTGAGAGGTTACAACATGGGGGAGCTCGGCGCCAGTAGAAACATTCTAGAGGTATTTGAACTCTTAACCTGCTTCTTTTGACTGACCACAATTGACAGCCATTGATAATCTGCAATAGAAGCTTGTTAATGAATGATTTTAGACACTTAAAGAACTGTAATTTTCATTTGTTTTCAGCTTGCTGCTGAATTAAGGATTCCAGTGAGGAACACTCATGTGTACACATTTGTGGAGCATGGAAATGATCTTGGAAGCTCCAAGGATTTGAAAGGAAACCCAACAGAGTTCTTTCGCCGCGTCGGACATGGCTCGTCATATGGAGTTGGTGCGAAGCTGGGGCTGGTGAGGATGGAGTATGCAGTTGATCATAATTCAGGAACTGGAGCTGTGTTTTTTAGATTTGGTGAGAGGTTTTAGGTGGTGTGATATATTGTTCTTCTGAGCTAGTTTTGTTATTGAAATCTAGGCTTAGTTTCCTGTTTTGAGAGTTTTTTATTTTTCTTTTTTTACAGACAATTGTCTTCTGCTTGCATGAGGATAATTAGCAATGGGATTATTTTATTTAAGTTTTTTTGTTTTAATATGCATGGAGACCTTTTTTCAATAACATCAACATCAAATTTTTATCCCACTACATGGGATCGGTTACATGAATCCATTTCCTCTATTGTGTTTTATTAATAGTCAATGTCTCGTTTAAATCTAATAAATAAAATTTATTTTTAATAGTTTTTAATCATTTTTTTTAAATTTATCTCGACCTTTTTTAACATAGGTCAAATCTAATACCATCTGTTTTTCACATACACTAAAATGATAATCTTATCTATGTAAGTCTGACACTGTGGAATCTGCAGTGATTCTGTGTTGAAAAATTATTTGTAGAGTTAATCTATGGATATTATAATGATTGAATCGATTTTAGATCAGGACAATTTGTTCTAAATTTGAATTCAGAAATTTTTAATTAGGATGAATTTT
>JAJBZI010019129.1:0-10807 GCA_021234465.1 Dendrobium hybrid cultivar
GGTTTTCTTTAGTTAAGTATTACAATCAAAACTGGTTAAATGGGGCCTGGATGTTTTTCAGTCGTTCTTTCATATTACAAAAATGGTCTCCTAGTTTTAAACCCAAATGTGAAAATCTAAAAGAGATCCTGATTTAGGTTAAACTTCATGGATTTTCCATTGGTCTTTGGGATCTTTTTAGAATATCTAGGGTTCTCAATACTCTTGGAACCCCAGTTTTGATAGATCCCTACATTGATAACAAAAGTCATATTAGATTCATTTGAGCTTGTATTTTAGTTAATGCTACTATGGGTTATCCATCAGAGCTTATTACAGATCTTAACAGATCCTCCCATCATGTTAATTGAATATGATTGGAGACCCATTGTATGCTCTTGTGGTTCGATCTCTCACCCCCTCCTTTTTCTTCCCTCTCTCTACTTCTAATAAAGATTTTGTTACTAATGATAGAGGTAGGAGTAAGAACAGGAAACCTCCTTCTCAGGATGCTTCTTCTGCCCGATGGGTTGAAACACCAACTATTAAAATTAGCACTCCTCATGTGAGCACTGATAATGTTATTCGATCTCCTACTGGATCTATCAATGATCCCATATAGGATGTCATTAACACTATTTTTGACCCTTCTGTGGAATTAATTTTTGAGAAAAAAATTGAGAATTATCCTCCCTTGACGGATGAAATGAGCTGTATTAAGAATCATACTTCTGAGCCTGATTCTTTTTGGAGTAAACCTACCTTGACTTTTAAATCTCCTAAAAAATAGTCTAAATCTGATGTTAAATTGGATTTTATCAAGAACTTTAATATTGATATCATTTCTCTTTTAGAACCTTGTATATCTAGTGCTGCATTAGATAACCTTTGGTTTTATGATAAGCATAAGGTGTTTGCTCATGAAGGGAGATTCCACAATTTTCATATTTCTTCCCCTTGGCCCATCTAGTTAAAGTGGGATAAGAATAGTGTTGATTTTGTTCCTCTTATGATTTCAGATCAGATGATATCTGGCCATGTTAGCTTAAATTCTTCACATTTTAATATACTTCTTTCATTTATGCAGCTAATACTCTTTCAGATAGAATTACTTTATGGAATTCCATCCACTCTCTAAATTTCCCTACTGACCATCCTTGGTTGGTGCTGGGTTATTTTAAGTATTGTAGATACACTTACGAGAAGGCGAGTGGCAATATTTTATCTTATAATCATGTTGCTGAGTTTAATTTTATTTTTATGACACCGGGTTATTTGACCTAGTGTCTATGGTGCTTAATTTTACCTAGCATAACATCCATATTGATTCCCCTATTCCTATTAAGTTGGATAGAGTTTTAGTGAATGCTTAATGGTTGTCTTACTTTCCTGGTTCATATTACAAGGTGATGAACTCTATGATTTCTAATAACTCTCCTTTGGTTGTTTATAATGGTCACAATTCCCCTACTGCTATCCATTTCCAGTTTAAGAACTTTGGTTTAAGCTTGATAGTTTTTGGAGTTGTTTGCCTATCTTTTTTTTCTGTGCCCTTGTAGAGCAATCCTATTTATAGTTTCTATGATAAACTGCACATTCTTAAAAACAAAAATAGTTCTAGTAACTAGTGTAGTGCTAGCTGACTTGATAAATGTTTTTCTTCATTATCTGCTTCTCAACAGAATATACTTAGTAAAGTAGATAGTGAATGGGGTAGTGAATTCCTTAACACTGCCCTGTCTAACATTAATTCGAAGATTGTGTGGTTTAATCTTGTTAGATATTCTTGGCTGCTTCAAAGAGGCAAATGTAAATGGCTTAGAAATGGAGAAGTGGATCATAATTTTTTTTTAATTTTTTTTTCCGCTTATCAAGCTTCATAAGAACTCTAAATGTGGCTCTATCATTCAGAATTTTTACTCGTCAAAACCTTCGGTGGATTTTACTAACATCGTCGAGTATTTTAAGAAAGATTTAAATTCTCATATCAATTTTAATTTGGACATAACTATTTTTTCGATTGATAACATGGTGTTGCTGGAGCAATGTAATATGCTTACATCTTCATTAACTTTTGAGGAGGTTAAGATTGCTATATTTAAAGGCTCTTCTAATGCTTGTTCTAGGCCTAATGGGTTGAATTTTGCATTTTACTAAAACACTTGGCATGTTATTGGCCATATAGTCCTTAAAGCTATTAATCATTTTTTTATTACAGTTATCTACCTAAGAAGGTCAAAACTATTGCATTAGTTACGATTCCTAAGAATAAAAACATTTCCTCTTTGGCTGACTACAGACCTATCTCTTTGTGTAAAACATTTTATAAAATTATAGCTAACATTCTTGCAGCTCGCTTAAAGAATATTATGCCTCTCATTACTTGCAAGAATCAGTTTGGTTTCATCTTTGGCCGTATTTCTACTAATTATATTAACTTGGCTAATGAAATCCTTAAGAATACAGAGGGAAGAAAATCTTTTGTGCTAAACTTGATATTAAAAAGGCTTTCGATTGCATTTCTCAAGAATTTATTATTGCTCGTTTAACATAGAAAGGATTCCCTATACTCTTTATATCGTGGATAAAGGCCTATATCTATGACACTTATTTTTCTATTTGCCTGGAGGGCTCTTTATATGGTTTTTTTTCATTATAATACTGGTATTAGACAAGTTGCCTTCTTAGCCCATATTTGTTCTACATTGTGATAGACACATTCTCTGAGCTTATTGATCATAATAGTCATTTTCATGGTATTACAAGGCATGGAACTTATATTTCTCATCTTTTATATACTGATGATCTTCTTATCTTTGGTTAAGCTAGTGCTACTAACTGTTCTTATTTAAATCTGATCTTGGATAAAATTTGCTTGTAATACCGACCTTCATGTGAATAAGGATAAATATGTTTTAATTATGTATAATAATTTTGTTCATTTATTTCATGCTCTCAACATTTCTGATGGTCAGTACCTTCGCTATCTTGGCATACATATTGCCTTTAGTAGGATAAAAGCGGCTCTTTATCAACCTGTCATAGACAAAATCACTGCTCTTTTGGACGGTTGGAAGTCTAAATTATTATTTATGGCTGGTAGATTGCAATATCTCAGATTCATGGTCTGGAATACCATTGCGTACTGGATGAGTGGATCCATTTTGCCTTCTTGTTGTATTCAACACTTAACAAATTATGTTCTAGATTTTTATTTTATGGGAAGATCACTAAGCGGCAAGTATGCATGGTTTCTTGGAATGATGTTTGCAAATATTTTTCTCATGGTGGCCTTCGTATTTCTAAGTTTACTAATCTTCAAACTAGTTTTCTTTGTGTTGTTATATATATTTTTTACAATGCTCCATCTCTTTTAGCTCATTGGTGTATCAATAAGTATACTAGCTTATGGAATTTTCCATCTTATTGTAGCACTAACTTCTAGAAACATCTTCATGCTTCAGCTATGAATATTAAAATGCATGTCAAATTTTCTATTACTCTTAATAATTATCACTATATTAATATTTTCCTTGACCCTTGATAAATAGCTCTTCTCTTCTTGATAGAGATAAATCTAAAGTTTTTCATGCCATATTTAAATTAACTAATCATCTCAATTTTATTATGGTTAATTCTATTTGGGTGTTGCCTAGAGGTGTCCCTCAGCCTCTCACTCAAGAAGTTTAAGATATTACTATTTGTTAGGACCCCTCCCTGTTCCACTCCTAGGATGGCTCTCCTTTCTCCATCAAAAGCTATTTATCTAGTCTCTATTTGCATGATCATGTTTACCCTTGGCATAATTTGGTTTGGCATAAAAAGCACTTTATCAAATTTTCATTATTTGATTGGTTAGCATTCCACAACGAGCTTAAGAAGGCTGATAATCTTATATACCATGGCATTACTATTAATTCTGCATGCTGTCTAGGCTAATTATTTGATAAAAGCACGGATCACCTATTTTACCAATTTAATTTTTCATATGGGGTTCTTTCTATGATCTTCTTGAATCTATATAACATAAGGGTTAGACCTAATCTTATGCAAATTTTTAATGACACTCAAAACATCAAATATAAAAATTGAATTTTTCTTATTAATAACTGTATTATTTATTACATTTTGCATAAAAGGAATGATCAGGTTTATGATGGATCTAGCTCTTCTATTAATTGTGTTTTAGATAAAATTAGGTATGCTTCGCAATGTAGATCTGCTAATTGAAAAAATGGATCTAAAATATTTTGTTATTTTTCCCCTGCATGAGCTCTTATAGTTCTTTATGTTAGTGATGCTTTTATGTGTTTAAGCACTTTTTCCTGGTTCGGTCTTAACTATATGATCTGTTTGTTGGCTCATTTAGTTTTCTGGCATTTCAGCTCCCCTAGTGGATATCGTATGACGGGACAGTGCCCCTGCCATTCTCTTATTTTTCGTGCTTACCTTCTCAATTTTCTTCCTCTCCAAACCCTTGCTCTCAAGGTCACTGGGGGAAACCTCTTTGGAATCATGTAATTCTGGTGGTTTTTCTGCCCTCAACCCCATTTTACCTCCTTTTTGTCGCAATGGGTCAGCCTCTTGGGTATTTCTCTTATTCTAGTTCTTTGCTCTCGATCACCTCTTCAGAATGCTTATCTTCAGCATCCATCCCTAGTAAGCTATTTTAGTTTCATTTTTCTATTCTTATTTCCCTTCTTTCTTTTGCAGTGGCTTGATTTTAGCCTCTGGAGGATGCTATCTTCACCTCTAGGTGGTTTGTGGCTTGGATTCCCAGTTCCTTCAATAGCGGCGATGATCTCTTCTGCTGTGGGCACTCCCTTGAGCTCTTCTGATTGCTTCTACTATCAATATTATTTTTCTTTTTGAGACTGTTGTGATGCTCTGAGCGATCTTTTTACCAACATTCTATCTCAGTCTTTTAGATTTAGCTTGTTGGCCCTCTGGATGTTGTTGGCTCTGCTTCTCTATGAGAATTTGTTCCTATTAGAGCTGGGTTGTTAGTTGGTTTTTATGGGTGTATACTTTTCATGTGTTAAATCCTTGGCCATCTCTTTGTTTCAGCATCGTTCCTACCTCCCTTTATAGCAGTTTTCTCTATTTGTGCTTCATTGCCAATTTTGCATTGGGAGAATATTGTAGTAGTTATGTTTTTGTGGCTGTGTTGTTCTTACCTTTAGTTTGTAATATTTTGTTTCATGGTTCTATTTTTTTTCTTGCTATAGTACTCCTATACTCTATCACTTATTTTGATTAATAAATGCACTATGCCCTTAATTTCCCTATAAAAGAGTATTGAATTTAATGTTGAATATGATTTAATTTGTATTTTTTTGATTTAATTTGAGTTTTTAATGATTTATTTAAAATCCTAGTTACATTATATAAAGTGTAATAGGGTTTATTAATTGATAGATTAAATGAGATCCAAATCTATTGAAATTTAAACCATAGGTGAATTAAGATCTAAGGATCAAACTTGATAAATTTGGAGTCATTAAAGAGGTATGAAATAAATTTCTAAAATAAATGTATCTAAATATTAAATCTTTAATTTTAGGTGATTTAAATCATGAATAGGGTTGAAATTAGTGGCTTTCTAACCATTGCACACTACACTAGCACACAACAAATAACCAATCCCTAATGACCTACGAACTTTCACATATGAGCAATTTAAAATTATAGGTTGAAATATGACCAATAATTTTAATTTGTTTGATTAAAGCCCTTAAACATCTCAAATGGGTATGAATAATTTTGGACATGTCACAAACCTGTCCAATATTGATCCCTATCAATTTGAGATCAATCCAATTTATATTTAATTATTAATCTCAAAAATACCCTAAAAAGTATTTCTAAAACTACTTTGTATACACTTATAATTAAGTTACCAAACCATAAGGCTTTGGTTCTACTCAAGAAAAATCCAGATAGCCTAAGCATGCCAAGACAACTGTCCGAGGAGTCATGATTTTTTAAAGATCGAGTGAATCTTCAAGATTTAATTAGGGATTTACATAGTTGTCTGGCAGGCTATGCTGCACATTGACACGTGACTCACTCTAATTGGTAACCAATCATTTCCAGAATCATGGGATCGAAGCATAGAATCCAGCCCAATGAAATTAGATTTGTATATCCATTTTAAAATAAATTGAATAGCTCTAATTTCATCTTCAACCTCCCATTTCACTCCTTAGTCGTAGGGCTCATTTGGTTTTATTTAAGAGATATAGTCCATAATATTACACGGAATTAAATCCATAATCTTCATTTGGTCAAGAATATTCAATCTAAAAGCCCAATGCCCACAACCTATGAAATGTAAGCTTAGGAATGAATCTTACCTCAACCTGATGGTAAATTGAGGCTAATTTTTATCGCCTTGAGTTTTTTCTCCTGTTTATAAATAATTCTCCTACAAACATTAAAGCTTGGAGAGAATTGGATAATAACTTGGATTTTAGCCAATTTGGGATCATCTAAGCTCAATCAAACTAGCCAGAGATTAGGCTTGGAGATTATGAGGAATTAGATAATTCATGCTGGGAGTCATGGGAGTGATTTGAATACAAATACAAGAAGCTTTTGATATAAATACTGAGAGAATTTATATGTTCAACTAAACTGAATAAAGCCATGAATTTGACTAGGCTCAACCACATCAAGCAACAAAAATGGTAGTGGACTGTCCAATAGACTCAATATAACTCACTAGATAATTTACAATTGATGTGGGAAGTTATTGAGGCAGCTGTAGCTAAAACAAGCCATATGCAAAATCCCAATGCCACCACAACCTAGCTTGAGATGATTGGGCGAGTTGTTTTGAGGTTTCTAGACTATAATTCAAGTAGTTGATAAGTTTGGATAACCTGAGCATAAAAATGGTTTAGGGATTTAAGAAGGTTTTGGTTAGCACAATTGTCTAACCCAAGTTAATTGGTGGCTAGGTTGACCATACTAGATGTATAGGATTAAGGGCCACCTAATGCATTTGTTTGTTTGGGATAATTTGATATAGGTTGGGAGTTTGCTCATGGGAAGCCTCTATTGGTCAACTGGGTCAAGACATATTGCTAACCCAAGTGAGCCCAAGGGTTAGGTCACCTAGGATTAAGTCTTGGCTACCCTATAGATAGTACAATGGAAATTTTAATTTATAGGTCATTTTCTACCATATAAGTTTAAATTCCACATTTAAAGCCCTTATAGAATTCAAAAAATGAAGGAAAATTATTGACATGTAAGAAAAATGCCCAAGATTAATTCATATGAATTTAGGATCGAGATCATTTATATTTATGTAATAATTTAGAGAGTATTTATAAAATTATTTTTAATCCATTTAAAATTGATAATTCAAACTATAGAGCTTTTATCATACTTGTCAAGACAAATCCATAAAGCCTAACATCATTGAATTTGGACAAGTGTGTGAGGAGTTCTAGATTTTTAAAGTTATAATGATTTTATTATGTTATTTAAATAAATTACACAGTCAAAAGCTAATTTTGTTGCACTTTCAAAATAGAATCCCATGATTTGCTAATAACTTACTTATAGGACCATGAGATAGCAAACTTCAGATGTTACCCATCCGATCTGAGATCGGAAAACTTTGGTTTGTATCTTGAAATAGCGAGGTGTAATGTAAACTTTGGTTTGACTCCATCAACCCATTTATTTATTTCAAATAAAATCAATCTCCTTGATTTCATCTTCCTCCTCCCACCTAGTTTCTTAATTTTGAATTAAATTTGGCAAGATTTAAGAGTTGACTTAGTAGATCTAGACCAAATTGATCAAAGTGCGTCATCCAACCCTAATCTTCTAATCTAATGATTGAGTCCCATTAAATTTGAAGTTTCTTTTAGACCTGACCAACCCTATGCAATTCTAAGCTTAAGATCCATTTGTAACTCTATTCGATAGAAAATTGGGATTAAATTTGGTTGTAATGAACTTGCTAGTCTTGAGGAACAATTCCTCATTAGGTTGTAGAAGATTTGCAACATTGGATAAGGATATGGAATTCGGCTAGAGTGAGCTTGCTAGAGCTAGCTCAAACTCATTAAGAATGTGCTATAGGAAGTTTGGGAAGCTAGGAAATGAAAGCCTACGATATAGGTAAGTTTTTGAATCCAAATGGAAGAGCCTATCTTTAGAGAATTTTAGAGTGTTTATAGGCTCAAGTTAAGTGAACCAAGCCCAAATTCTAGCCATGTTCAGCCGACTCAAACTACAAAAATGTTGATGGATGTTCTAATGGGAGTAGATTAACTCATCCTGGTAGTTTGATGGCACATGGTCAGTTATGTACATAATTAGGATTGAACTAATAATATAAGTGACCTTTTTTAGTTTTCCAGCCACCTCAGGCCACCACTTTGCTTGAGTTAATAGGGCTAGGTGTCTGAAAGGTTTTAAAACTAAATGCAAGGGTTAATTGGGTTTACTCTGGTCTATGCTTAAAAATAGCTCATTTATTTGTATTTTTAAGGCTTTGAGTCATCTCAGAGGTTGAGCTAGTTGGGTTTGAAGCATAGGCACTAGGGGGACCTAATGTAAGTGTTTCCTTGGCTTGATTTTACTTGGATTGCAAATTATCTTAAGGGAAACCCCTTTTGGCCACTTGGGTTAAGCCATATGGCTAGCCAAAGTGGACCTAAGGGTTAGGTTGACTAGGATTAGTTCTTGGACATCAAATGGTTAATCTAAAGGGGTTTGGGAGATTTGGATTTGTCTATATCATTAAAGATGATGTTTAGAAGGTTTAGGGTTTGTTTGATCAACCTAGGTTGACTTGGTCAACCAAGCTTGATTAGGCCTTATGGTTGGGCCCAATCCGCTCCAAATATGATTTGGAACTTATTAAAAGTGGTCTTGGGTCATGGTAATGTCATGCTATGAAGAAGGTTATGTAAAGTTTTTTTATTAGGATTTAGGGTTTAATGGTATCTTGGTCAACCATAGTAAAACATGGTCCACCAAAAGATCATTTATGTTTAGGCATGTATAATCTAATGTTTGAATGGTTTAGGGAATTTGGTAAAGTTTATGTAAGCTTCCATGTGTAGTTTAGGGTTGAGGGTTCAAAGAACCTTTAGTGGTCAAAATGACCATTGATGGTGAAATAAGTCCATTCATGGGTTCTTTAAGGTCCATGCATGATTAATAATGATTATTAAATGCCTGAGGACCAAACCTAGGTCTTGGTTTGAACTATCTAATATGATTCATGGAACTTATGTCAACCATGGGTCAAATTGGGTCAACTTATGTCAAACATGGACTCAAGTGAGTTCAAATAATTACATGGATGATTATAAATAAGTTTAGTTGATTTCCCAAGGCTTCCAAGGTAGTTTACATTAAGATGCCAAGGTTAGTGGAAGGAGTGTAAAAATTTTAGGGTTTTTGATGCATAACATATTGTTTGGGTTTTATGGTTTAGAAGGAGATGTGTACGTCCAAAATGAGTAGGTTAGCTCTAGGAACATGTCTAATCAAGATGTGAATGATCAAACATAGTTTCAAGGGCTTTACTTAGGGTTTTGATCCAATTAAAAAAATTTCATAAAAAAGGAAAATCCAAAAGGTTTTATTGTTTGAACTTGATTTGGATTTAGACCTTTATGTTATGAACTGGGATATGATTGAAGGCTTTGGAGATTGAATGATTGAATGTTGATTTAGAGTTTAATTTGAACTTGATTGAATGGAAATAATTAAATTATTGAAAAATATGAATATTTGAATTTCACTGATTGAATGATTGATTGATAATAGTGTATAAGTAATTGATTGAAGTAGAGTGATTGAATGGTATTGATGTTTAGGGTTTTGAACTCATAAAAAAATGAGTTTAACATGTAGCACGCTATAGTGATTCTTTTAAAGAACATAATTTGGTAGCAATCCTACTTAAAGGGTTTAAAATTAAAACCTTTGAGAAGTTATTGAGTAAAACCACTAATATTATAGGGGATGCTTCTCAATTATCATTCCTGAAAGATTAATCATTGTAAGATTCAAGCAAGTAGCAACCAAAGAAAATCTCAGGAAAGAAATTTAGGTCAGTTTCCATGGTTGATTAAGGTAAACAGCTAATGAAGGTGTAAGTAAAAAACATAATGCATACTTCCCAATATCAACAATAAAATAAACATCAATATAATTGTTGACCTCAATTTTGATTGAGGTCATTCAACCTCTCAAACCCAAACCCCAAATTAGAGCTAGTCTCCGGTGAGCTGCATACTACAACATACTAGATCCCCGATTTCAAACCCAAGTCAAATCAAACTCCAATTTACTTCAAATTTTTACTAAATCACTTGAAGCTCAATTTCAATTGGATGGGCATGTTCAGTCACCCTAGCTGGGTCAAATGTTGACTTGGTCAACTTGGCCCAAATCTGGTCAAATAAGGTCAATTTGGTCAAACTATAGACCGAGATTAAATCAAACCCCACAAATCACCTGAATTGTCAAATTAACTATTTGAACAAGTCCAAAGTATAATTGGGTCAATCCAAGTGAGTTGACTTGGTCAACTCACCTGAGCCATTAAAATATAACTAAATTTAAAACTCCAAATTCATTAAATTAAAATGTCCAAAATTAACCCAAATCAACTTTAGAAGATCCCTCGGCTCCAACCTAGTCCATTTGACCACTTTTGACTAGTCAAATCATTCAATTTCTCAAATTATTTAAAAAAGTCAAACTTGGTCGAACTTGGTCAAACTTGCTTAAAATTACAAAATTTTTTAAATCAACCTATTTTAAACTATTTAAAACTATTTTAAATCAT
>JAJBZI010019130.1:0-10885 GCA_021234465.1 Dendrobium hybrid cultivar
TCCCTATCTTTGATGCCTATGCTGAAGGATATATTGGCAAAGTCTTCATCTAATTTGGACGCAGGAAGAATTGTTCACTCTAAGGGTTCAGATTAAGCTAGAGGTGATCAATACCATCATCGATATTGATAGCCAAAAAAACCTTTTTTTATGCCACTCTGGCACAGAAATTAGAGTTGCACAAATTGGATAGAAAAAGGAAACGTCAATTTTGATTGAAGTTTACAACCATCAAGAACTAAATTGACAAGATGTTTTGTGAGGTGGTTTAACTTGAAATCTATCAAGTTATATTTGGTGCATGACAGGTATGGAAGGTTGTATCATCATCCCTACCAATATCAAATATCAAATGATCAAAACAATATAAAGAACTTGATGATAGTAGGACTATGTCATACGAACAACATTTGTCGTGACAGTGGCCAAGCAGATAAACTTACAAATGTTATCTAAAAATTTTTAATTATGTTTTCATTAACGAAGAAAAGAGTTTTTCTCATTTTTCAAAGAGCAAAGCTGGAGATGGAACTGCTACAAAAGTATGCACTACTCTTTCAAGAGGTATAAGGGTTGCCGCCAAAGCAATCCATATAGCATGACATCCAGCTAACATTAAATGCGTTGCTATCAAGCCTTCTAATGCACTAGAACTAGATTATCGAGAATGAAGAGAACAAGGAGGTTGCAATGGTGGTGGAGAACAGAATTGTACAATCTACCAATCTATTTTGTTGATTGTTTATTGTAATAGTCCCAAAGAAGAAACTCGCAGAGACTATATGACGACTACCATATTCTCAATAAAATAGTTGTAAAGACATCCCCTATCACAAATTAACAACCATCTTCACCTGGATGAATTTAAATTCATGTTATTATAAGGTCAAAAATAATGAGATGGATATGTGGAAGATTACTTTCAAAACAAGGCAAGGGTTATTTATATAAATGCTTGATCATAGCATTCAAATTTTGGAACACCTTGATTGCATTCACGAGACTAATGAATGATGCTCTCGGACTACTCATACAAATTTGTTGTTCTCTATCAAGATGATATCTTACTGTTGAAAAAATCAAGCTAAATTTACCTAGAGCTTTTGAAGGTGTTCCATATACAACAGTAACACCAACTCCACCTCAACTAAAGTGTGCATTCGTCAAAAAATCTCTCAACTTCGGATTCAAGGTGGGCAGTAAAGAAAGTAAAAATTGAGATGGATAATGAAATCAAGTGAAAGCCTAGACAAAATACCATGATGGATGCAAGGAGTTTTAAGGGATCCATAAGTTCATGTCTTTTTTTAGCACTTGTCTTTCATTCACATGCTTTTTCAATATTTTCCTTTCATTTGCATGCTTTGATCATGTTCATTGTCAAATTTGAAGCAAAAGTAATAGAATACATTTCTCTTATTGAGAAAAAAATGATAAACTAGACCACAATGCTATCTTTGCCAAATTTTCAATGACCATTCAAACTGGTGACAAATGCTAGTAGATATGCAATGGGCACAATATTAATGAAAGATAGGAGATCCAATACTTTTCATTCTAAGAAATTTCAAGAGCTCGGAAGAATCAACCTATCTATGAAATTGAAATGTTCGCACTGCATCAAATAGTAAAACATTAATATACTTGCCTTCTAGGTAAAGAAACTATGGTAAACACCAACCATAAGTTTCAATATTTATAAATTTACACAAACTCAAAGTTGGCTTAGTATACAAAATGAGCAATGTATCTAACAATTCAATATGGTGATTGAGTACAATAAAGGGATCACCAATGAAATGACTAACAAGCTCTCATAGCCATCTCTAATTCTTTCTTGTTTAAGCAATTATTACATGTTGAACCTCCTCTGTAGAAAGGTAGAGATAGACCTAAAAATATCTTTCTTTATTAAATTTAAATGAGAATTTGACCCTTAATAGGACACAATGGAAAAAAAAAAATTTATGTAGCTGACCCAAATGACTAACAAGCTCTCATAGCCATCTCTAATTCTTTCTTGTTTAAGCAATTATTACATGTTGAACCTCCTCTATAGAAAAATAGAGATAGACCTAAAAATATCTTTTTTTTATTAAATTTAAATGAGAATTTGACCCTTAATAGGACACAATGGGAAAAAAGAATTCATGTAGTTGACCCCATGTAGTGAAATAAATACTAGTTGTTGTTGTTGTTGATGATGTTGTTCTCCTATGTGGAAAGATTATCAAAGTAATACCAAAAGAATATCTTCTTCAAAGGGATGGGATGGTGGAGGACTTGGCAAAGAAACTTCTACAATTTGCTCCACAAGATGGCATTCTCTATAAAGAGCAGTTATACCAAATTATGTAGACCAAGTCCAATGAATGCAAGAAAGACCCACACATCCAAAGTAATTGGACACTTTGGAGCGGGTTAGACATTGTAGAACCTACAAGAATATGATTATTGGCCTAGCATGCAAATAAGCAACTCCTGATGCTCTAGCCAGGTATCCTCTCATCCGCATGCAAATAAGCAACCAGGCTCTGATACCAAATGAAGCAGGACAGGGTGCACAAATGTCATGCATATAGAGATTTATGTTAGCTTTTGCATGTGAAGGAAGAATTTTCGTGAAGGATTGGCAGCGAGTCTTCTTTAGTCGGCGACGGAATCCGTTGAGGGTGTTGTATCATTATTTGGAGAGAGAATGATAGGTAGTTATGAAAGTTAGAGGTGGTCATAAGCGGTTATGGTGGTTACGGGCTATTACAGGCAGTTACGAGGTAGTTGAAGGGGAAGGGATGTGTCATTTGGTGGAGTGTGGGGCAGGTTGGAGCGGTTAGGGGGCAGTTTGAGTTAGTGGGAGGGTGGTTATGGACTAGGGAGTGGGTAGTTATGGACTAGTAAGCAGTTGGGGTAGTTACACGTGAATGAGTCTTGTAAAGGTGAGGGGGTGGCGGTTGGACTGGGGTTGATTGTGGAGAGAGAGAGAGGAGGCGGTTGGCACAGTTTTGGGATGATGGGGCGAAGCCGGTTCGACGGAAAGGAGGCAGTTGGAGACAATGGGGTGGCGTGGGGCTTGGCCGACGACTATGGGGGAGGAGGGAGGTGGCGGTTTGGTGGGGTAAGTGGCCAAGAGGCTTGCAACGGACTGGGAGGACTCAATTTAACAATCGGAACCGGAGGGGAAGACGAAAGTACCCCGGGTATATAACATGGACTTCCCTCAAGTGAGGGATAAATTTGGAAAAACCACTAGATCAACAAATACATCAAATAAAAACTAGAAATATAAAGACTCAATCACGACCGTCGATCTCCTACCTCGACGGTGATAAACTCTCCATGCCCAGATGTCCGCATCATCATGACTAGAAACAAAATCATTGGATTAAATTTTAAAAGATAATGATAAATTCAATTTTTTAAACTTGTCTGGATAAGCTTATTTTGAATTTATACTCAAAATTAAGATAAAACTTAAAGAAATTATATTGTGGTTTTAAGTAACCTAATTTGCTATTTGTACAAAGGGTTCCCACTTCTTGTGGAGTTTGTTTAAGAGTTAATTCACCCTCAATATGATTGCTTGTTTAAAATAGATTTTATCCCCACCCTCGCTGTGGTTCATGTATCAAGAAAACTGAAACTTATCATTCACCAACTGGCCTGGGCACTGTATCATGAGTTGCTGATCTCCTCTATATATGCTTTGTTTTCCTACTCTGTTGTTGCCTTTGCCAACTCTGTGTTGGCTGCTGTTTAATCACTGCAGCAAGTGCTTACCCCGTTACTGGGACTGTTTTGCATTCTGCTGAAGCCGCTGCTAGCTACCATACAGCTGCTGATTGTCATTGCCGCCACAACTCCCCAGGAAGGAAAAACAGCTGTTATTTAGCTATTTATACAGGAAACAAGTGTTGTTGCAGCAGCTGATTGCCGTTCAATGGAAGAAAAAATCAAGAAATGGTGAGGAAATCTATCTACTGCAAGAAAACTAAACTAGGAAATCGTTATACTGATCACTACATAATTAGTTGTGAATTGGTAAACTTATGATCATAATTACAAAACAAATACTTAATAACCTAAACCATTACATCAAGTCCGGTCATATTTCTTGTTCCAAACACATTAATGATCGCTTGAAATTATCAGTACTACCTGTCAAATGCATTGATTCATATATATATGGTCTATGTTTGGTCTTTTCCTTATTAATCTAAAATGTGTTTTACATGAGTAAGACAATGGGTGGTAGGTGTTTTCATGTGATATTTAAGTTTCTCGCATCTCATCTCACAGCTTCTTGTTTGAGAGCTAGTATCTAAATGTCTGGTTTAGGTAAGTATGAAGTATTCCTTCATGGCTTCTCTTAAGACTTTCAACGATCGTTTAGCTATCCGAATTAGGGATAGATAGTTACACTTAGATGCCAGGAACAGCAATCCAGTTCTGGGAAAATTTTAAAATTCTTCTTCATGCATCTACTGTCTCAAATCTGCTTCTTCGTCATCCATTTAATTTCGCAAATCTGTTGTGTTGACCCTAATTCTAACCTCAAGTCAACTGATTAGAAGGCATACTTCTAATCAGTGTTTGGGAACCCAACCTGATTCATGCTGCCAACATCTGTATCTTATCAGCAAAGAATACTACAACATCATTTCTTCACATGCAACCTTTCTTCAAAGAGCTTTTGATAAGAAATCAGTCAACAATAAGACATGGTAATTATGTAATGTGAACTGACCTCAGAGCTTTAATGCCCTTATCCATAATGTATGACCGAGTTTCATCATCATCACTTGAACAATTCAGTAGCTCCTTCCGGTAGGACAGAATTTCATCCCGTAAATTCCCAGCATCAGCACACCTATTGAAGAGAAATTTATGATACTCAATTGAAAAACTAGAGAACCTGGTATTATTTTAGGTGTAAATGACAAAGGCTTAAAACTGACATAACTTATCCATTTAAGTTAAATATATGTGAAACAGAATGCCACTTCGTTTCTAGCAGAAATGGTTTACATTACTAGAAATGGCAGTTTTATAAGGAAATGATGAGATTAAGCGACTTCATTTTGTCTGCGTGTATGTCTGAAAAGAGAGCAGAAGCATTCCAGGGCATATCAAATATATATATAAGAAAAAGACTAACAATATCAGTATCATGAACATCTTTGTTGGCTCTAAAAATCCCTTTCTGGTTCATTGTATTCGAGTTTGTTGCTTGCTTTAATATTCACAATGGCAGTAGAAGAGTTTATATTCTTAGAGTTACACAAAAATCTTATGCACACACAGAAAAGTGAATTGCATCTTACAAGAGACACAAGTCTTTTATATGAAAAATCATAAAGAGAAAAAAACATGTGGCAAAACTTAATTGAAATCAATCACTATATAAGTTGACTATTACAACAATCCAAACTATTCTGGGAGGTGTGGGTTTTCATGAGACTGTGTGGAGAATTTTATGAAATATTAATGTGAGGGCAAATATTAATGTAATGTGAGGGCAAATATTAGCATCAAGGCAAATATTAGTAATGAAAGGTAACAGGGGTTGGTATTGATTAATGTAATGTGAGGGCAAATATTAGCATCAAGGCAAAAAAAAAATGACAATGTTAGATAGTGGGCGTTAGAAATGATTGATGAAGACATATTGGCACTGATCGACAAATGGGTTGAGGCAAGATAAACTTTAAAATTTTCTCATTTCTAATCCTCCCCCTCCCCAGAGCTAAACTTTAAAATAATCTCATTTCTAGATCCACCCCTCCCCTCGAAAATATAGAAATAATATCTATTATAAATTTTTAAACAAGATTTTCAGACATGTTTATCAAAAATTAAGTCACTCCATTCATAAATCAAGATACACCATCAAATGGTCAAAGTTGATCCCTACAATCATTTTATATTTTTTGTATATTTCAGTGTCTTAATGGACTCATAATTCAATGATATTAATCTAGTTGTATTTGTCTCAACAAGACATTCATTCTGACTATAAGTACACAAAATTCAAAAGTCATTTGTCATCGTAAAATTTCAACTATACTTTTGAGTAGATGATATATGCACTATTGTGAACATCTCATTAATGAGCTTGTTCTGGCTAGAAACTAACTAAAAATAGAGTTTATATGATCTCTAATTCAACTCTACAAATTTTTAGATTTAGTACTCGTGTGCTACAAATTTCTAGATTTAGTACTTGTGAGCCTTAAGATCTAAAAAATTGAATCAAGATTAGTGCTTCAATAGATAAAATTTCTCGTAACATATCATTTGGCCCATATTTTAGGATATCAAAATCTACAAGTCTAAAAACTTTTTGAGATTAGAAAATTGTAAATAATAATTTCAAGAAAGTTATAAAGCACCATACTTAGGACGCCATGATAGACCCTATCCTCAAAGCCATGAACCAAGTAATTCACTATTGATTGTAATTTCACTAGTCGATGAAGTTGGCACATCGCTCGAGAGAATGTAAAAAAATTCAGCTCAAAACATTCCATAATGACTCAAAGCTGCTTACAAATGCTCCATTGAATTTATAACATTTAAAAATAATTTTAGGGAATCCAGAAAATAAACAAAAAGCATATTCAGGCTGAAAAAACTAGCCCAAACCCACAAGCAAAGGAGAGGGGTATGGAGGAGGGTGCCAACAGTCGAGTCAGTGGCAATGCACAAACACCTACCCAAGCACGATTGTGATGCTATTACATCTTTTTATTTTGTTTGTTTTAATATGAACGTGTTTTCTTTTTAATTTTTTTAGAAGAAAGAAATGATTCTTTGTCCCAAAAAAAAAATTAAAAGATCAACCAAAAAACCCTCTCCTTTAAATTCTATCATAACCCATATGTTGTTTAATAGAGATCATAGTTTCTCTCCCAATGATCCGATTTTCCTTTGAAAAGAAGTTATAACTTGTTCTACAAAAGGCATAATTGTGAGCAACGGTTAATGTTTATAATTCTTATGTCAAGGTAATAGTCTTCTTCTAAAAATAAGGTTAATTAACTTCATTTTGATGGATGTGATTGAGAAGAGTTATTTGAATTTCATAATTCCTGAAACAAGGCTCCAAAATTTTATTGAAAATGTGATCAATTATCCTAGTTTGAATGGATTATATTCGAGCATGCATAAGATTCATAAACCCTAGAATAAGGTTTTGGTTAGAATAGATCCATGTAAAAGGTGTTTGAAATTCATAATCCATGGGATCATGATCTAATCTTCCTTTGAAAATGGTATTGACTACCCTCAGTTAGATTGATTAGATAAGAAGAAAGGTGTGAGGATCATAATACCTATCTTAAGACATCGATTTACTTTTAAAATGAGATTGATTGTCAGCATTTGAACAACTTAGATCCACTACTCTAAAATTAGGGTTGACTGTCCTTAATTGGATGAATTTGAAACAAAGTGTTTGAGGTTAATAATCTTTGTAAGGAGGCTCTAGTCTTTAAAAATGGAGTAGATTGGTCTTGTTTGGACAACTTAAATTTCATAGTTATCTAAGGTTCATAATACATACAATAAATCTCTAGTAATTCTATAAAAAATGGCTGATTGTCCTTGTTTAGACGGATTAAATCAAAGGACATGCATCATGGGCTCATGATCCTTATGGCTTGGCTACAATTTCCTTCAAAAGTGCATTTGACTATGCTTATTTGGAAGGATTTGATATGAGGTGAAGATGGTGTGCTGACTTCCCATCATCAAGATCATGTATAGATAACAATAAAACAAGGTTCTCCAAAATAGACAATAGTTCAATCAATTTTTCTTCCTTCCTTCTAGTAATTTTAGCCTGTTTTTGGTCGAATATTTTTTATGTACACTATTTAACATGTGAGCACTTCACTAAAAACATTTAGGCGCAAAATTGTCATATGTGCACACATGTGAAATAGCATACATAAAAATATGCTCAGAATTTTTAACAGAGAAAATTTCCTAGAAAAATTTGAAAGTAGTTATAAGTCAGCAATTCTTATATTGCATCATCACCATATAAATACCCATTGAGAGGTCAAATAAGTTTTTAACATTTCAAATGTTATTGGAAAAAGGACTCCTTGATTTGTATGTTGCATGTCATTTTTAGGCAGATGATGAGAATAACTATCAAGCTTTTGTCCTTCATTTAAGCACATTTGGTTGCATATCTTATGTAGGAAAAATTAAGGCTATTGTTATTTTTTTAATTCCAATATTTAGTTGTCACCTCGTAAAAGGTTTAACATTTCCAACGATCTAATAGTGGTCACACACATCAAAATGATTGCATTATAGCCCAGGATTAACTAAAATTTATTATATTTTTGGATTTTTTTTAAATTTTAAAGTAGCTATAAGTTATCAACTCTTATATTGCATCATCACCATATAAATATTCATTGAGAGGTCAAATAAGTTTTTGACATTCCAAATGTTGTTGGAAAAAAAAGGACTCTTTGATTTGTATGTTGCATATATTGTTTAAGCAGATGATGAGAATAACAATCAAACTTTTGTCCTTCATTTCAGCACATTTGGTTGCATATCTTGTTTAGAAAAAATAAAGGCAATTGTTTTTTTAATTCCAATATTTAGTTGTCACCTCAAGAAGGTTCAACATTTCCACCAATCTAATAGTGGTCACACACTTCAAAATGATTGCAATATGGCCGGAGAATTAATAAAAATTTCTTATATTTTTTGGAATTTTTAAATTTCATTTTCATATTTTCTTTTTTTTTAAGTTTTTGCTCATCTTTCTTATTTAGAAATATCTCAAAATATTTAGAGCATTATCCACTCTCTTGCCTCACTTGAGTGTGTATGCATGTAACATAGTTGAAATGTTTGAGCTGTAGAGTGGGTTTGCATGCTTTTAACAAGAGTACAATTTCAGTTAAATTTCCCACAAAAAGAACATGCAACATTTATTGATGCCGCTACAAGCACATTCATGTCTATTGAAACGTGCACAACTTTTTCATATGCTGGTGTGATTTTTGGACCACACACTATTTTGGAGTGTATGCACATTTTTATGCGTGCACACATCCATGCACCTCAATTTGAATTAGATTTTGCCTTGTGAAGCAAATCCACCATTTAAAATTATACAAGTTAAATTTTTCATTACTATGTTAGCCGCGTGCCATTATGGGCTCCAAAAATTTGCATGTGACTCCTCTGAGGGAGTTTGTTTGTGGCTCCAAATCAAATTTCCAAAAAGCATATTATATTGCAAATAAGACACTACCTAAATCTTTTCCCCTCATTGTCGCAAGGAATTTATGACTATGGTCCAAGTTTTATATAGACACAAACCCGTATTATTAATTATCCCTCCGAATAATGAGAGAAAATTTTTTATTAAGGTTAATCAATAAATAGGTATTAAGTATTTAGCATATAATAAGAATGATTTTAACTTTTATTTTTTAAAAAAGAGAATTTATTGTTGTTTGTTTAAAGTGGATGGTGAGGGAAATAATGATAAAATCAAAATCCTATGGTTCCATCATCCTAGAAGGTCATAGACTTTAATCTACTTATTCAACAGAGATAATTGACCCAACTTGACTAAATAATCTTTGTCGAGTGACATAGGTAGCGTTGTACAAGCGAATCTTATAAATTTGAGATGAATTATATAGGGCTTTAAATGATAGCACACTTTTGCCCTATCGAGAGCGCCCTATAATTCACAGCTCAATGGGCTAAAGTCATTAGGGAACATCCAGGCTATGAATATGACAAAAATTTAATGGTGTTATTTTACGATGAAACACTGGGTCAAAGGGCTTATAATTGTTATTTAGTAATATCATTTAGCAGCAAAATCACCCAGTTAAATGATACATGTCATCCTTACTAACGTGAGATCTTTTAAGAGTAATTATAATAATATGCTCAATAAGGCATTAGCACTTTGTGAACAAAGTTAAATTTAAATTTAACATCCTCATTAAATTTTTGCATATGGTGGAGGGATTATTGTAGTGGGATAAAGGCTTGATGTTGTTGTTGTTGTTGTGGATGGATTATTGCCTATAGTGTTAAGGCATTAAATTTCAATGAAAATATTTTTACACTTTGTAAAAATTTGTATTTTCTATATTTATAACTATTTACACCTGAAACGATTTGTTATGAGAAATAATCTCCTACAGTCGAAAATTTATGTCAAAGTAACTATTATCAAGCTTTGATGTACCGACACTTCTCCTCAATGAGGAATACAGTGTCTGACACGCATCTGACACGCCACCGATACCATAACGGACATGCCGAAGACGTGTCCGATTAAAAAATATTAAAATAAATTGGGCATGCATGTCCTAAATATTTAGTGAATTTTTTTTAATATACTTTTTTTACAATTTAAAATTTTATCTAGTAAAAAATAAAAACTTAATTTTTTTATTTTCTCTCAACAGCCCCAAAATCAATTGCCAGCACTTAATACCCCATTCCCCAAACATACCTGATGCGGACATCTGATCGGGACGAGTTTACTACTATCGAAGCACTAGATCGACGATCGGGATTGATAAGATGTACATGTAGTTTTTGTATTTGTTTAGTTGTATTTATTTTACCAGATATGTTTTTTTTCAATTTTATCCCTCACTTGAGGGCAATCTCAATTGTACGTCCGTGGGCATTTTAGTCTTTTTTTTTCTCTAATTTGGAAACCTATTGAAAGGGCCCTGATATACTTTTTTTATAGATGGTTGATTGATATAGATAGATGGTTGATTGATATAGATTTTCGTTTTTCTTTTCTATGTGGGAAGAGTTTGAGAGTGTAGATCCAACAGTCGTTGCCGAGGGCACGGCTCTTGGAGTAAAGTCCCTT
>JAJBZI010019132.1:0-13465 GCA_021234465.1 Dendrobium hybrid cultivar
CACACAGAGAGAGAGAGCTCAAACAATAAATGATTGATAAGTCATATTGAGGAATAATAATACCTAGCATGATTGTATATTGATACATTTGAATAAAATTGTACTAATGAAAGTTTAACATACATATTTGTTGTATCATCATACTAAAATTTAACATAGAATGTATGGTTGGTTTCATTTACACATTAATCTTATGTATATGTTGCTATGTAGTCACTATTTCCATTTTTTATTGTTCATATTACATGCCCCGTCTCCTTGCCATTTATATTTTAATAGTTGGGAGTTAATTGTTGAATTTGAATTCTCAAAATCATTCATTAATTTTCTCATAACAAGTCTTGACATAGTATTTAGTGGACCATCATCACCAGCAAAAGGACATAATAGATATTTTAAGTCTGTATAGCATGTCATTTGTATTTTCTCTTGAGGGTTTGGGCAAATTTATTTCAACATTTTTTTCTCACTTTGATATGTAGTTATTCCCGCTTCATTGATGTACTATCCTTTAGATTTATAATAATGAAATAAAATTTTATTTAGCCTTCTATTATTTTACTCTAATTTATTTTATTATATTACTTCTATTGAAATTTCTTCTTTTTATTACAAAATAGGATTTATTTATCCCTTCATCGCATCCTGTGTTGTCAGGGTGCATCGCATTCTAGACTCGGGGTGTAACACAAGGAACCTAAGGGACCTCATGGAAAATAGTCAAATTAAAAATAATAAACACAAGGCTAAACCCCATGTCCAATGGCCTCTCAAATTCACAAGCAATTTTCCAATCCTCTCTAATAAGCTACCAAATTCTAAAAAGATCCCACAGAAAAGGTCATTTGTTTGGAGGCAAACCATAACACCTCTTGGAACTCCTAATGGCTCTATGCAAACTTGTAAATATTTTAGCTTCCTAAACAAATTTGAATTTCCGACACATGTAAAATGAAATCATGTAGATGTTGTGCAAATGGCTCGATAAATTTGCACCAAACTATATCACATTTTACGTTTGACTAGGGCATGAGATTCTAACACTCTTTGTTCCTTTTGATATTAGCATTTGAAGCATAAAGAAGCTTGTGGATAAGAAGTTTTAACATATATATGCCAGGAGAGAAAGTATATCTTCACCTACAAAATATATTATGCCTCAGATTAGGCTTTTCTAATGTGGTCATCGAGACTTTGTCTCTTCCAATTGTTGGTTCATTCAACATAGGTTGGCCTTATTAATGTATTTTGTTTTCAGTTATATTCCTCACCCAGAAATGGTTTTCATTTGTTTCATATTGTACTCTTTCATTAACTAATAATAATTATTATTTTTTATTTTAAAAAGTTTTCTTTGTAAACAGTAACTATGCTAATGCTATTGTTCGAATTAACAATGATTGTGAGGGTCATTACAGTTCGCTGTTTTGAATGATTTTGATGGCACGATGATGATGATGTTGATGATTAAGCCAGACGTCTGTCACAAATAATAAGGAAATTCTCCTAAAGCAAGTTCAAATGAAGTTAAAAATCTTTAGAAGCTTGAACACAAACACTTCAAAATAGTTGATGGAAGCAGAGTTGTTGATTCTCCCTAATTAAGCAATAATTTGAAGCTGCCTATCCTAACAAAATATTATTCTGTTTAATCTAAGTTCAGCATAGTATGGAACAGACAAAGAACTGTTGCCTAATCAAATTATGTATGGTACAGACAATCCCTTTACCCCGAACCCCTTCATGCAATTTCTCCGGCAACATCACCTCCCTCTTTTGCGAAAATTTCACAATCTCGCACTCCTTGTCACCAAAGCATGCAATATAAAAATGACAAAACTAGGGCAACAATTTCACATGCTCATCCCTCTCCCTTGCACATACTAAGTCTCATTGACCGAGCCAACCTCATCATCTTCTTCCTCTTCAACTAAGAGCAAATAGTAAACCCTTCTCCTTGTCCTCATCCTCCAATATGAGGTATCCACTTGTCCTCCTTGCCTCCTTCAACCTAGCAACCCTTCCAAGAGCCTTCTCCCTATTGTTTATTCCTCCATAGTTTTCAACAGCATTTCACCTAAATTGTCTTGTCTACCCAAACTAGTAAGAGGAGATAACCTCTTATAAACTTTATTCTAGATTAATTATTTTAATTAATATATACTATTCTTGCCGACCCCACATAGTGGGATAAATATTTGATGTTGTTGTTGTTGTACTATCTACTAATCTGCTTAAGATTAGGTCATTGTAGATTTCGTTAGAACATGAAGGTACTTTTGTGATTTGTTATGATAATTTTGGATAATATAACAAATTAATTTAAAAAGTAGGTTTTATTATTGTCAGGTGTTCACAATAATAATAATTAGACTATGCTAATTATTAAATAAGATTTGTCTAAGAATTTTCAATGCCTTCAATTAAGGCTTAGTGTAATTAATTTTTGGTTAGATTAGATTTTGTCATCATATGTTTAATTATTTATAATAGTTTTACATATTAATTTAGAATTCTTTTTATTTAGAGCCTTCAAGTTAGTATTTATTTGGTATCATTTCTTTAGATCTTGAGCGAGCGTCATTCAAGTATTGCAACTCGAGATTAGTAACTTTTACTTATTTGAGGATAAACATCTTTCTTCATTAGGAGCGTTATCTTTGATGCTTGTAAGAAAATTTTAAATATTACATAGGTTACCAATCATACATACTACATCATTATGCAGATTATATTTAAAGTTCAGATTGGAAAGCCATACAATGTAAGTAGCTTACCATATTTTGCTGCTACACAACTTCTATATTTTGAAATGATCCATACAGTGATAAATTGTCCCTATGCACATTACTTAGTTCAGTACAATTAATCTTTATTCATGCAAAACAAGTTTTATCATGAACTAACACTGATCATATTGATTATAAAATACTAGTTAAACATTTACTTGTGACAGACAAAATGTGAATATTGTCTGCAATGAATGTGTAGATCGATATAACCCTTTTGGATACTTGTAATCCAAACTGCAACTCCACAATATGATGACTCTTTTAAGTATCATTGGATTTCAAAGGGTTAGTTTATACCTTCCCGGTTTTAAATGTCAAACAAATTCAGTGTAAACTCTATCTTATAACAGGTTCTATCAAGTTGCCTGGTGGATGTACCATACCAGCAAAATTTTTAGCAATAGTTGTTACATGCAATACTTAAGCTTATGTTGCCATTTTACTTGGACTTCTATAAGATTTTAGTTATTTTAATTAGGTTGTTCTTACTCTCATTTACCTTTTATTATTTTTATTATTGCTCTTTTGAACTCACATTATAAACTATGTTGTTGCAACAATATTGATGATTTTCCTATGTATACTTTCACATCTTATGTTTTACAATTACTAGTATATGAATTTTTTTATCTTAGAGTACAAAACAAATTTAGTTGATCTTCACTTTTTGAGGTTTATCTAAAGAGTTGAGGTAAATCCTTTCACCATGCCTTATGTTAATGAGAGAGATCATCTTCTAGACCGAACGGTGACACAGTTCTTTCTTTATTTTTTACAATCATAACCGCCAATATAAAAATGCAAGGAAACAAATCCAAACATATTTGCATGCACAAGGCTGCGACGAGTTCACCCCTTAGAGGCTAATTCTACAAAAATATAATAAAGCATATGAAATAATTGAAAAAAAAAAAAAAGAAACTATTACATATTTTTTCTCACCTCTCTATTAATTATTAGATAACCTTTTGCATCTATCATATATGACACCATCATTATCTGATCATACTCCGCATCTGGAAACTTTAGAGGAAGTTTTGTGGTCTCAATATCAAATGCACAAACATGAACTTCAGCTCGTTGAAGAAGATCAGTTCTTTTTTCCACTATTAGATCCCCGCTGGATACGCTTACATCATACCACTGTCCACATCTAACATCTGCCAAAGGAATTCAGATGCACATAAAAAGACAAGATTTTCAGAATAAATATAAAATACTTGTGTATTATGGTATCATGGTAATATTACAAGCTAACCAAAGAAAAAGCTCGAAAAAAAAAGCAAGAATAATCTTCATGAATAATTTAATATAAAGTAACTCACCCTTATCAATTGCAAAACGAACATGGTAAGGGACATCATATTCACGAAGGTCAGTGATACAATCAACATAATCTTGTGGCCTCTCCTTGCTGCAGATAATACAAAACAGGTATATACCATTTAGAGGTAAAGCAGATAGCATGAAGTGAAAGTAGCGAGGAGTTCAAACAAAAAGGAAACAACAAAATGAAAACATAGGAAAGCCTCATATCCACAAAGGTCAGTCGGTTTAACAAGTATAGTACATAGTCACTCTTTATCTTGGCTCATTCAGGAAAAAAAAAAAACAGTGATTACCCTCTGACACCAAATACGGATTCATATGCTTCTGCAGCACCCAGTTTTGATCGGTTCCTTTCAACAACATGTAAGAGATCATTCCTGACATGTGTCAGTTGTTGGACCGTATCAAAGCTTACCTTCAAGTATGATCTGCACAAACCTGAGAGATGGTTTTTCTGCAATATCTAGAAAATTTCAGAATCTAATAGAGTACTAGATTGATGAAAAGAAAACATGCAAAATGACCATTTATATGCATAGATATGCATGTATCAAACAGATATATGGTCCTACTCTAGAATTGAAGTACAAAAGTGGAAATAACTGCTCAATTAAAGGATGAGTCAATTATGAAGTTCCGCTCAGACTAGGAAAATTAGAAACAGATCATACATAAATAAAGCTTGGTGGAAAAAAGGCAGAAAAGGCTATTACCAAAATTTCCTTTAAGAATGGCAAAAAATACTATTGCGATGTATAATAGATATAAAAAAGCCCTCAATATGAGGATTGTAAGCGAAGTCAATGCTATAGCAATTCATGATTTGTAGATTTGTAGATGTGTCAGCTATTATAGAAGAGGAAAAGAAATGCATGAAATACTTGCGGCAAAAGAAAGAAACCCTGATATACCTCAAGGTTCACAACCTAGAACAAAATCTGAATTCACCACAAGATTTCAATCGAGATTGTTTTCAAACCAAGCTTGCCAATAATTTAATTTAATTATAATTTTAATTTCAATATTGCCAACAGAAACAAAAAAAATGAGCTTAATGATATTTAATTAATAGATAATGATCATTCTTCTCTTCAAGGTCATATTTTTCTTTAAGAGGTTGTCGGGTTAGCTAAAAACAGAATGCATTGTAAAAAAAGCAGTGTAAAAGGAATACAATATAAAGAAAATACTTTGGAGTTGTTTAGATGAGTGTAAAATAAATGTGGATGAATTTTTATTTTTATTTTTTGGATTGAAGTAATAGGAATGAAGTATACGATCCAAAGATGGTGGCGGCCAGTGGGCGGCGACGGTAGGGAGCGACAGTGGCCGGCGGCGTCGGATGGCAGTCGTGGTGGCTGACGGCGAGAGGCGGTGGCAGGAGGTATTGGTGGCAAGCCGATGGCGGTCGATGTCGGAGGTGGCCAGGATAGGTGGCGATGGCGATCGACAGAGGGTGGCAGCGATTGACGGTGGTGGTTGGCTGGTGGTGCAACCGACGGTGGTGGTGGTCAACGGCAATTGGCAACGATCGGCAGTTAGTGGTGGCGGCGAGTGGAGGTTGTGGTTAACGGTGGTGGTTGGCAGCGGGTGACAGTGGTGGTACGGAGGTGGTCGAGGGCGGGTGGCAACGGCCGGCAGTGGTGGCGGCATTAGGTGGCAACGATCAAGCAAACTTGCTTGCGATGTAAACAGTTCTCGCTCAAAACTGAGCAAGTTTTATTTACCTCAAAAATGAACTTAAATGATTTACATTATATTTATTTTACATTCTTTTTTCATCTAACCAAACACCAATATTTTCTAAACCCATATATTTAGAATACTTTATATCCATTTTGCTTCCAACCAAATAACCCCTAAATTAAATAATAAGATCACTTTATTTTTAGAATTTATCTAAATTTAAATTTTGAATTAGTATTAATGCAATATTATTTGCAAAAATAAGGATTGGAATGTTATATATCTCCATTATCTTGTGAAAATATTGAAACAAATTCCTCTAAATCCTTTTTATGCACAACTTTCATCTTTCACTCTCCCTCTACAATTTGTTTCTCCACAAGTATGGCCTTATTTTCAAAATTCAACTCTGTAAATCCATCAAAAATAAATGAATTTTCTCGATATTCCTTCAAGTTGGCCAATTTGTCTAGTTCTAACTTATCTCTATGAATCTAAAACATGCCTCTCTCCAATAGGGTGAATTCAAAGATGAATCTAGCTATTCAAACAAAATTTAAGTGAAAAAAGGGACAATATCAAGAGGTGATCCATAACCTTCATCAATACGATACCAAAGCTAGATTTCCTAAAGGTGATTTCATCTAACCCCAAACCACCTATTCCACTACCCACTTACCCATCCAACCCACCCAAAAATTGTCTAGTTTTTCTCTCTAACTTCTCTCAACAAATATAATGTGTGCCTCTCTCCAATAAGGGCAAATTCAAAGATGAATCTAGCATTTTGAAACACAAATTCAAGAGAAAAATTAACATAAAATCAAAAGGTGATCCATCGTCTTCATCAATTTGATACCAAAGATGAATTTTCAAATGGTGATTCAATCTAACCCCAAACTACATATTACTCTACTTTTATGAAAAAAATTGAAACATATTCCTCTAAATACTTGTTTATGTCACCGCTTTATTTCTTCCCCTCTCCATCTACAATTTATTTATCTCCATATGAATGGCCTGATTTCTAAGATTCATCTATTTGCAAATCCAAAAAGTCAAACAAATTTTCTCAATATTCCTTCCAGGTAGCCAAAATTGACTTATTTTTCTCTCTATCTTCTCTCTACAAAGCTAATGCAGGCCTTTCTCCAATAAGGGAAAATTTATATATGAATCTAACAATTCAAACACAAGTTTAATAGAAAAAAAGGACAACATCAAGAGCTGATCCATCGCCTTCATCAATTTGATACCAAAGTGGATTTCATAAAGGTGATTCGATTTAAACCCCAAACCACCTATTTCTCTACCTACTTATCCATTCCAACCACCTCCAACACTCAAACAAATCTCATCCACATAATATAAACCCTAACTTATACCTTACTCATCCTACCCACCTTCCAAACTACCTCGCTTCTAAAAACTCCACTCATCCAAACATCCATGTCGCTAACCTTCTTACCTATCCTACTCCTTTCCACCAAATCCCAAAAAAATAAAAAGTAACGAACCCTGACATAAACCCTAAAGCTAAACTTCCAAAATCAATTACGAAATCAAAGGAAAGTATTTAATTGGATCAAGTTCCAATACTTCCCGATTCTAACAGTTGCTAATGTATTTTCAAGGTCTCAAGTGCATGTCACAAAAAAGCCTCTCAAGAAATGTGAGGGTAAGGTTGCTGTTAACCTCCATTTTGATATAGTATCGCCATTTGCAAATGTACTTGACTTGGCTCAATCACTTGGCTTAAGGTCCTAAAGAAAGACCCAAGTTGATACCTCACGGCAACAAACCCACAAGTCATTAAGTGTGCCAAGAGACTCTCTACGTCAAAAAAGCATCAAATAAATGAAATAAAAACATCTCCAAAATGGGACTCACTGACCAACCAGTTTCTATGAAGTACTTTATGGATCTTATAAAGAATTTGTAATCCAACAAAATAATTCATGGGGCCCATAAACACTAGATTTTGCAACAAAAAATAGTGATATTAAACTATATTGTTTTCCTTGTTCGCCTGATATCCCAGCATCGCAAGTGAGATGAAAAAAACTCAAGCAACAGACCTCCATAAAAGGAAAGACGATAAATTTTCATAAAATTTTAGAAACTCTAAAAACATCAAGAGACAACAAAGCATAAAGGAAATATTTTGTAGTTCTTACCTTCAAGAGAGAGATCCAAAAATATTAATATTTTATTATTTTGTGTTTCAAATTGATTTTATTAACCAAAGTTAATGATGCAGGATGGGGCACGAATGTGAGAGTCATGCACGTAGAGATTTCTTGCTAGGATAAATAAAAGGCAGCAGATTATAAATTTTCATACAATAGAAAGTAACTATGCGAAAATTTGAAGTAGAACAATTATGCAAACAATAAGATACGAACACGTAATGACTAAAACAATTTAACGTGAGTGATTCAATCTAAGACTAGACAAATATGGGCTGACTCAAGTCCAACCGTTAATACAAGATTAGACATAAAGATGGTTGATACACTCAAAATTTATAGAGGCATAGCGGATTGACACAAACCAAATGATGCTACAAGCAATGGGATTGGAATACGAAAACCTAGTACGATAAAAAAACAATGAAAAACTTTCAAATACTTAGCTCTGTGCAAAAGGAAAATAATGTCAGAGATGGAGTGGCGGCGGTTCTTCCTCCGTGGTTGTAGTAGCCCGGTGAAAAGTGTTGTCACTTCCCTTAGAGTTGTATAGGGAATGTAGTGAATGTGTGGAAGAGTAGAGGGCCTTGAATGGAGGGGGAAGTAGCTCGAATAGGCCTCCTAGGCTTGGATGATCGGCGGCTTGGTGGGGGAGTGGTGGTGAGGGCTCGGCTTGTGGACGGGAGGGGTTGGCTCGGAAGGACCCAAATGGGGGCTGGGTTGCTTGCGGCTGGGTGAGGAGGGCTAGGGTGCTCAGGTGGGGGGTTTTATGGGGTGACAGGCAGTTGGGAGAGGAAGGGAAGGCGGTTATGGGATTTGACTAGCGGTTAGAGGCGGTTTTAGGTGGGGGCTAGCGTGTGGAAAGGGGGAGGGGCCAAGAGGGAAGCGGTTTGGCTTGTGAGCCTACTAATTAAATAATTTAGGAGAGAGAGAGAGGGGTAGTTACGGAGGTTACGGGTGGTTACAAAACGGTTACGGCGATTATTTTCTAAAGGGTGTGAATCAAGGGATGCGTCTCCTGGGAATGGATACAAACATACGGATGCGTCTCTTGGGAATGGATACAAACATACGGATGCATCTCTTGGGAAGGGATATAAGGGCTAGAGGGGGCGGTTGGAGTAGTGTATGGCTCAGCCAGCGGCTGTGGGGGTGGAGGGAGGCAGCGGTTTGATGTGGTCAGGAGGATTGTGAACGTGGCGGGAAAGCTTGATTCAGCAATCTGGAGCAAGAGAGGGGGAAATTCGTGATTTGAAAGGGAGAAAAGGAGGAAAGACACAAAAGTAAGCTACAACCAAGAGTCTCGCCCCAGGAGACGACTGTCGGCAACCAAGAGTCTTGCCCCCGGCAAAGACTGTTGCAAAGGGTAAACCAAGGGTCGTGCCCCTTACAATGATTGTTGGCACCAAGAGCCTTGCCACTGTAGCAATACATATTATTAAGCTTTTTCATCTAAATGCTACTACAGCAATACATATTCTATAATACCAAAATTTGAATTTTCCACAACTCCGTGGCATGTAGGGGCAATTAACAAGTGGAGAGTTGGGATTAATTATAGGATAATTTATTTATACAATTAATTATATATATTAATATAACCTAAGATACTTTATCCAAATTCATCCTAATCCCGAATAATAAGGTAACTTAAAATAAATTATTTTTAATTATCGAGATTTTTTGTATTACACAAATTAAAGCTAATTATATAAAAAATATATATAAGTTAGTTTATATACAAGAGAACATTTAAATCTTTTTTAATTAAATTTTATTACTTAATATTAATATAAAATATTTTATTAGTATTTTTTATAAAGAGCTACTAATTTTTATTTTCCCCTAAACAAAGAAGCCTATGGCATCAACCAAGTTCCTCACGAACCTCCCCTTTATTAGAGGATTAAGTCCTACCCTTACCAATCTTATCCTTGAGGTTGTAAGTCACAATATAGGCCTTCTAAGTTATGTAAGGCCCTTCACAGAGTTCAGGATACTAACAAGAGAATGTCATATACCATTTTCTAGGAAAACTCCCTGCTAGTAATCTCTTATGCTTTTACGCTAAGCACAAAATTGAAAAAAGTATATGTGGGACAACCAATCTATATGTAATTGTTCATGTCTCATGATAAAAATTAATGGTTTGATAAGAATGAATCCCTTAAATATAAATGAAAAAAGAACCTCCTTGGGAGGCCAACTTCTTAATATTACAACGAACCTATACATCTTTCCACAAAATCCAAGAATTGCTTCAATCGCTAAGTTAACTATAGCCCCAAAAAAAAAATGAAAAGTTGCATTTTTTTCTCCTCAGCCTACACCTAGATTGGATCCTCGTCAGATTTCTTCAAAAAACCCATAGGATGCTAGCTTGATACATTTTCCTGATAAAACTCTTACCCTCCTAAAAGGACAATTACAAAAGATGTTGCACATCATGACTAGACCAACACCAGCATAAAACAAATTATCACAATCTTCTCGCCAGATGGATCTTCATATACTAGTGAATGATTCAAATGCATATATTGATTTGGTTATCAAATTATAGAACTATTTCACCTTAATATGATGCTTAAAATAAAAAAGCCTCATGATGGGGATCTAACCATCAAATTCAAATCTCCAACAACACTAATTTCAAAGCTATCAATACAAATACAAAATATCTATTTCAGAATTACAATATCACTAATCTCAAGAAATAAATTATCCACTAATCAATCCATTATTACTCTAGACATGAGGGTCCATCATGGATCTTGAAAGTGATTTAACTTAGCGGCGCATCATTCAATAACTAGGGGATCAAAATAACTTCAATCTAAGGACATTTTGGTCCAACATAGATGCTGAGACAACATAGTAGGTACATATATATGGTATGATTCACCAAGGTACCAAAATATTTCTCATTCAAACACCTATAGATACCTCACAAAGAGGCATGGCAAAATTATCCACTTTTTTAGCACTTACTCTTTTATCCTAAAAAGAAAAAGTTTGTTGAATTAATTTCAGCTCTTATTCATCTCCAACCACAATCACTTGACTGTTGGAGGATCTTCACGGGGAAAAATCCAAGGATTAGCCTATTGATCTCTTATTAGAATAAATTGTACCGGAAATGATATCAAGATCAAGACAACACATATACCAAAATTATACATGCATTAAAGAACATTCCAACATAAAACAAGAAAGCATCTAAATTAGTGCAAAAGGGCTGGCACTAATTATGATCATTAATTATAGCTATAATTAGTGAAAAAAGGCTTGCCCAAAAAAGAATTTTAACATGAATGAATGTAGGAGTATGTAGAAAGTCAGAACATAATAGCGGAGATAAGCTCATGATGATGATGATGATGATTATAATTCAAGTTTTAAGTAACATGTGAGCAAGGACAAAGATATATACATAAGTATATCTAACATAGATGCATATAAAAGATTAGGTATATCTATGCTTAAAAGTGTTTATTGAGGATGCCAACACATTCTACATCCTTCCAACATGCCGAACAAAAAATAAAACTGAGATATTCTAAGTACATTCACCCCAATTAAGTCTTAAGCATCTACAAGCGGGACATAAATTATTTGATAAATTATTCGGCTAATTAATCGTTTGATTATTTTGACTTTTCGGGAAGAGCTTAAGCCTATTTCTGTATTAATTCCCAATGCCTAGGAAGAAACATAAGAGTTAAACTGTAACCATGTACTTACACAAGGTAAAAAGAAGGAGATGTTTTATATAAGTCGTTAGAGAAGCAATTTAAATATTAGACAATCCTATTTCACATGCTATACAATGAATTAAAAAAAATCTAGCAATATGTTACCAAATCTAAATCTTCTTTTTCCATAATCTCAATATTTACGATTTGGCTTTCATAGCGCCGACGGAGATATGCATCAACCTCTAATTGCATTTTTTCCTGCAGTAATAAAGAGTAATCAACGTAAGCTATAAACATATCAAGGGTATATTTATTTTGGAAGAATCTCTTTAAATATTATTTTGTTGTTAGCTCACCTTGGTTGCAACATAGAAATAAGGTCGAAACACATATTTAGCCTTGAATGTGGATCCATCCTAAAATGGGCAAATAAATGGATCAGTGAAATTCAAAGGATGACAAGCAACTACAATTTGGATTTTAGGTTTAAGTTAAAGAACGTGGATAAACCGTCAAATCAAAAGAAAAAATTTGAAAATTCAAGACCTGGCAAACAAAGAATAGATCCACGCAACTATATATGTTACATGTACCCTGTTCCTCCCATGAAGACTGCAAAAGATTAAAACTTAAGTCATAAAACAGATATGCGGATCCAATAACTAGAAATTGCATAAAGGAGAAGCTGGAAGTGTGTACCGAGTAAATTACTTACTGGAGCGAGGGTTAGCAGCCATCCGAGCCTCTTCTCTCCTTCCGTGAATAGATCGAACCCAAACTTGCTTTCAAGAACCTCTTCGGCAGAAAGCCGGAGCTTTTGCTTTGAAGGATTTCTTCGAGAGTTCGAACTTTCCCGACGCCTACCTCCTCCAGTCATGAGTGAAAAAAGGCGGGAATGTTAAGGCTCTGAGAGAAAAGATGTAGGCATGTTTAGATGCAGGATTTAGGCAAGATTTAAGCTGAATCCTGCCAAACGCAAAAAAAATACAAGGTTAAATCTCACAGTAAATCTAATCTCTGCTTAACGGCGTTTTCGCCATTTTTGCCATAAATCCCGGCTTTCGTAAATCCGAATTTTTTGCCGATTTCGTAAATCGCTGCCTTCGCGGCAAGCTCCCGGCGCGACTTCCGATCTGACAGGAACGACGTCGCTAGAGGAGGCGGAGAAGCTTCGACTCTTTCAGAACTTACTTCACTTGAAGCAGAACAGCAATTCTTGATCCGGAACAGAAAGTGATTTCTCCAGAATTTCTCCAAGGAGTTGTTTGGTAGCAGGATTTGATCCGAATTATAGCAGGATTTAACTTAAATTTAGCTAATAAAAGGTGAAAATCACAGCTTTAAATCTTATAGCAAGTTAAATCCCGTTTCTCCCTCGTTTTAACTTAAATCCCGGATTTACTAAATAGGGGGATAACTTAAAAGCACGGCATCTCTTCACGCAGCCACTACCATCACGAAGTTCTCCTCTCCTTCACACGCCGCCAGTCCCGCAATGCCCTAACCCAAAGAACTCCCCTTTCCTTCAAACGCCGCCAATCCGTCGCTGCTTGACACCAACCAGCTCCAGTCTGCGCTTCTCCTTCATACGCTGCCGAGAAGGGTTTCGAGAGTTAGGTTAGGCAGGCCAACTAGGGCTCAGAAAGTTTTCCCGCCACTTAGCTGCTTGTATCAGCGTTCGAGCTTACGAAAATACCCTCAAATGTCCACCTATTTTCAGAAGTGGTCCGTGGCTACGGCTAAAGGCGGCGTTAAGTTTTTTTTTTTTTTTTTA
>JAJBZI010019136.1:0-10926 GCA_021234465.1 Dendrobium hybrid cultivar
AACTAGAGGACCCAAGGTATAGGCTGGCCAGAGTAACTGTGTGAATGCCCTCACTCCCCTTGACTCCCTCAAGATAAACTCCCTCTCTCAAATTCACCTCCTCTCTCTCCCTAGTGAAGTGGACACTCTAAAG
Source organism: Dendrobium hybrid cultivar (assembly GCA_021234465.1). Classification (NCBI taxonomy): domain Eukaryota; kingdom Viridiplantae; phylum Streptophyta; class Magnoliopsida; order Asparagales; family Orchidaceae; genus Dendrobium; species Dendrobium hybrid cultivar. The sequence goes on from JAJBZI010019136.1 coordinate 134, forward strand.
CTCTATCCCAAGAAGAAAATATATCTGACTGCTCAAGCACTTTGTTGCTCAAGATATATCATAAATTTATAAGTGGGCTTTTAAACCCTAATTTTTAATATTAAATACTCAAATACAATTTAATTATCAGATCATATATGTACACCCATGAATACATGTGCAGGTACCCATTTGCAGATGTCTTACAGGATTCTATCCCTCTCAAATATTTCCCTCTCACACAATCTGAAGACCATGTTCAGACACTACTCGCCCTTCCTCTTCAACAAGGCGACTCAGACTTTTCTGCCATTATTCATCAATAGTAGTCTGGTAAGACTCGCCTTATTCCTTCTTGATGGGGTGGTGATTGATATTTTCTCAACCCCATCTTACTTGACTCCTCCAATCACCAACTAGTTTAACACCAAACAAATTATTATTACAGAATGATGGGACAACTATGTACCATGGAATAACTCTTATATCCTTTTGAACCCTATAAAAGGGGGAAGGGAAGGACATGGAAGAAGAAAAAAAGGAGGATCTTGTCCCTCTTCTTCCAAAATTCCTGAACTCTCCTTTAACCATGAAGGTGCATATGTAGAAAGTAAAAGATCTGTGATCTTCAACGCATTTTATCATTTCTCTTACGTAGCTTAAGCTTCATGATATCGAGCTCTTACTTCTACCACTCTTGTATTTTGGTATTGTATAATAAAGATTTTGTATAAATTCCTCTTTCTCATCTCTCTTTTTCCCATACTTAGATTTCATTACATTCTCCTCACAGGCTCTTAGCCTATTGGTAGCATAAAATATAGCCCGATATTCCACCGAACAAAATAGGATTCAATATTCTCTCAGGTATGGTGAGCATGGATGATGTCGAAGGTAAGAAAAGTATTTCCTACTGGGCAACATAAAGCCTTGGGGAATACCATGAATCCCAAGTATAACACTCCCCATGAACTGCAAGCCATGGAGGAGCTCCTATTGAAGTACATTCAAGTTGTTCTCACCATCGCTAACCATCTGTTGTGAATAGTTAACAAACCCAAAGAACCATCTAATCCATGTGCTCACCAAGAGCCACCAGAGGAAGCTCACACCTGAGATCTAATCGCCAATCCCACTTGCCCTTAGGCAAGAGATGAGAATTCCAATCGATAGCTAGATTGATCAATGCAATTGAACCAGAGTTGGCCAACACCTTCTTTAGACCGATCTTCAAGAACTAGACGAGTCACTAAGAAATACTATAATTATAAAAAGAAATGCTCGATATTAATGACCTTGAGCCAACATTAACTCAATCATCCTTGATTCAATGGATAAGAGAATGTCCATAATACACATTGGGCCTAGAGCAACTAAGAATGTTGGAAGAACTATTAGAACAACCATGTCAATACTAAGGAATATAATTGAGTGATTGAGCTCACTGTAACTGCTTCACACCGTGGTCTCTTTGTAAGAATAAACCTACCAATTGAAAGGATTGGGGAAAGAATATGATCTCAAAGGAGGAGAAGCAAGGTCCAAGCCCAAGGCATGATATAAGGCTCCCCAATCCTTATGAAGCACCTTTGCATCAAATATTTTCCAGAGTTAGAACAATACTCATACCAAAAACTGAAAACATGTGTAACGAGGTTGCTCACTGACCTATGGAATTTCTGACTTATACTTTGTTGATGGTATCCATGGTCGAACTTATCATGGCCATCCAAAGTAAGAAATTTTTCATGCACTTGTCACCTACAAAGATTGGCAGCACTCAAAATACATTCTGATATTATGTATTTCATAAAGACGATGAGCATGACACCAAGGAATGTTGACATATATGAAGCCTAGTCAAGGAACTCATTAAAAAAGGAAAGCATAAGAAATTTATGCTCGCTAATCCAAAGCGACATTAGGAAAAGCTCCACTTAAGAAGCCATCAGTGAGCAAAGATCAGCTCGATCTGTTCATATTATGGTGATAGTTCCTGTAATTGTAAGAGGCGATCGAATAAAAGGCGATCAAATAAACACCCTCACACCCTTGAAGAAGTTGTAAATAACTAAAGTTAACACTACCTCATGCTCATAATCACATGTTAGTTATATTTAGGAGTCAACATAATCCCACCAGGCTAACTCCCTCAATGAAGACATCATTTTCACTACCCTAATTGCCAACTATTAGATCAATAGTATTCTAATAGATATAGGGCATTCAATGAATATAATCTTTAAAGCCATCATCAACAAGATGAGAATGCTTGCCTCCTAATTTATCCCAAATGCAGGACCCCTATACAAATTCTAAGAGGAATGCAGAGAAGTCAAAGGCATAATTACTCTACCAGTGACCTAGGGTGAGAAAGATTGCTAGTATACGACCATGTTAGAATTCATCATAGTCAATTCTCTAGCCACTTATAATGCCATATTTGGCAAACCATTGCTAAATACTTTCCAAGATGTGTTATCCATAGACCACCTTGCCATCAAATTTATGGCAGAATGAAATGAGATCACTAAAAGAGGTGATCTAACCCAATCGTGTACTTACTCCCTGCGGGTAGTAACCCTGGCTGACGACTCTAAAAAGTTCTACAACTAGATGCAAAATGAGGATTGAGTCTTACATCAATCGACACTATAAAAGAAGTTTCTGCAATAGGAGATCAACTAGGAATATCCTTCAGGATCAGCATCTCTTTCAACAAATAATATCTAGATGAGATAATATAAGCTCTCTATGATAACCTTGAAGTATTCACATGGAAAGTCATAGAAATTTCATACGTTAATAAAGAAGTTGCATGTTATCAATAATATTAAAATGGTGATCATCCCATCAAACAAAAAATCAAGAAAATCTCCATCTTACTCGTCAAACCCATCAAGATGAAGTAGGAAAGGTACTTTCCACCCATTCCATTAGGGAAGTATAATATCCATATTGGATCTCCAATATGGTAATGGCTCAAAAATACACAGACAAGTGGAGAATGTGAGCAGATTTCACTAATATGAATTCAATATATCCCAAGGATGATTACTCGCTCTCAAAGATTGATGCCTTAATTGACTCCGTAGTGGGTTATCCCATTATTAGTTTCCTAGACACCTTTTCAAACTACCACCAAAGCAAGATGCATCTTGAAGACTATGATAAAATCGCATTCATCATCGTAGAAGGCCTATACTGCTATAAAGTCATGCCCTTTGGACTCAAAAATACTGGGGCAACCTATCAAAGAATGATGACAAAATCTTCAAGAAATAAAGGGGAAGAAACATTGAGGTTTACATAGATGATCTTCTCATCAAAATCAAGTCACCTGATCAACACATCAAGGACCTACAAGAGAACTTTCTCATTCTCATGAGATAAAATATAAAAGTGAACCCTCTAAAGTGTACCATCAAAGTAGGTGCAAGAAAGTTCCTAGGGTTAGTCCTTACGGCAGATGGAAACAAAGTCAATCCCAATAAATTACAAGTCATACTTGACATGAAAATACTTAGAACCAGAAAAGAAGTCCAGTGACTTATCGATTAGATTGTTTGACTCAAAAAATTCATTTCTCAACTGAGAAAAAGATGTGCCACCTTCTTCAAAACTCTCATATGTACAAAAAAATTCTCCTAGGGAGATGATTGTAAAGCCTCCTTCCAACAACTTAAAAATTTCCTCCAGAGGGACCAAGAGAAGACCTTCTACTATACTTTGGAATAGGCGAAGATGCCATCATTTCCTTTCTTGTCCAAGAGGTAGGAAAAAAGTAATGGCTATTCTATTACTTTAGTTGTACACTCTGATCATGAAAAATTTTGTATAGTCACTTGTCATCTCAGCTAAAAAATTATGACCCTACTTCCAAGCCCATTCCATGCAAGAGATAACTGGCCACCCTCTCAAAGTCATTCTCTCCAAGCTTGATCATTCAAGATAATTACTTAAATGGTCAATCAAACTCAATAAATTCATGATTACGTATATACTAAGGATAAATATTTAAGTGCAAGCACTCTCTGACTTTCTCATTGACTGTGCCCATTAGGACATGAAACTTGAAGTAGGCTTGTCTTACTTGCCACTATATGTGGATGAAACCTCAGGAAAGTATGGATTTGGTGTAGGTATTTTCCTAAAAAGTCCAACATGAATGATAATCATGAAAGCTGTTAAGTTTAAATTCACAAAAATCAAGCTGAGTTTGAAGCCCTAGTTGTGGGAATACAATTCATTTTCAAATTAGGCATCACTCACCTTGTAGCCTACCCAGACTCTCAGTTCATGGTGAATTAGATCAATGGTGAACATGAAGTTAGAGATGAGACACTCTATAAGAATCTGCTCAAACTCAAGGTCATAATTAGTAAATTGGAGAATTTTGAAATAACTCAAATCCCTAGGAATCAGAATGAATTTACCGACCTCCTCTCCAGGCAAAGGAGCATTGGTGAGCAACAAGCCATATAGGTCTCCATGATGGCAATCATTGAATAAGTATTGCAATCAAAAAAATTTTCCCAAGCCCCATGTTTTATAACTTGGATGGATCCTTACATCAGCTATCTCAGAAGTAGATCAATCGATCTAGGAATTAGAAATCCATGATGATTCAGGTCTAAGGTAACAACTTCTTTTTGAACGATAACTTATTTGGGAGATCCACCTCCTCGCTCAACCTCAAATATATCCGAGAAGATCAAAGGGAGACCTTACTGACCAAAATTCATTCGAGTAAATGTGGAACCCATTCTAATGAATGCACTCTCACCCACTGAGTCCTTATATAAGGATACTTCTGGGTTACCATAAGAAAAGATGTTGAAGAATTCTCCAAATGATACCTACAATATTAGAATTTCACCTTGATGCAGCTATAACTATCACAAATTACACTCAATAACAAGTACCTAGTCATTTTTCATGTGGAGAATGAATCTTCTAGGCATGCTTCTGCCATCAACGGGGCAAAAATAATTTATCCTAGTCATGATCAATTATTTCACTAAGTGGATTGAAGCTAAAATGAATTCGTTCGCATAAACTTTTACCATATTTCAAACTTCATCTGGACAGACATCATCTGTTGACATGGAGTTCCTTTCACCATCGTTATAGATAATAAACCATAATTCTTTGATAATGGTCTTAAGGAATTCTATGAAGCCTAGGGATTCAACCTTAAGTTTGAATTTATGCACCACCCGTGCACCAACGGACATGTCAAAGCTTCCAGTAAGCTCATACTAAATCTGGTAAAGAAGAAGATTGAAGGCACCAAAGAAAAGTGGGCCAAACTATTTTCTTCAGTATTCTGGGCCCTCATAATGACTCCATCAACCTCCACAAGTCATACACTCTTCTTTCTCTTGCATGGTACCGAGGTTGTGCTACCAGTAAAGCTCAAATTCCTAAGCTAGAGGGTAATAACCACAACCCAAACTATGACCATTAAGTGGGAGACATCAAATCAGGAAGGAATATAAACTACCACTAACCTACTAAAAGAACTACAGGTGCAATCCACCCTCTGTCAAGAGAAAAGTAATGAAGAATCACCAAATATTATAATCTCCATGTTAAAAAAAACCTTCCGACTAAGAGATCTAGTCTTAAAGAAAGCATATGGGTTGCTCATCACTTCTCACTTAAAAAATTTACATGCACTTGGGAATTTGGTCTAGGAGCCTAACAACTACAGACTCACAGTGAAATTGAAATACCTAAAATGTGGAGCACTAACGACCTCAAGATATTTTACCTATAAGGGATGAATCAATCTAAATACATATATCATTCCTAACAAAAAGTCATTTCTCTACTCAAAATGAAATTGATCTATGCTAATACACAACACAATCGAAGGCACCTGCCTAATCAATACCATCATTTAAAACACACAGGAAAATTGTAATGCTAAGTTTGAACTCTTGATCTTTGCTATGAAAAACCCCTTAGGAAGCCCACTTTAGGTGAAATATGTCCTAACCTAGTCACTCGACCTAGTATGATTAGTGCGATCACTTAAATAGTGAGGGATAGCATAATCTCCTTCCAGGTCCGAACTGAAAGAAAAAAATTGATCTAATTCCTAAGGCATCAGAGCCCCCAGACACTCAAGACTTGCGTGAGTGCTAGAGCCCCAGTGTGAAGAAGAGTTATATTTCCAGCGAGATCCTCTTTTTGTTCTTTACCAAGTGATTGGTGATAGACCATATCTTCAAAATCTAGAGAAGAGCACTTCCAACTGAGTTCATACTTTATTCTAAACATGTCAAATTTTCTAATCCTTAAACTTTGGGACCATCGAATTTGCTTTTCACCCAAGACTTATCGAACCTTAGCATTTTCAATATTGCAATGATTAGATGATCGCCAGAGTAGCTTGGGATTATCCAATCCCTCTTAGGGGCCAAGTTGAAAGAAAAGATTGGAATACTCCCTGAGGAGACCTGAGGCCCCCAGGCACTCAAGACCTGCATGAGTGCAAGAGCCCCTAGTGTGAAGGAAAGTCATCTTTTTGCCAAGACCTCTGTTTATCCTTTATCAAGCGCCTAAATGAAACTATAGTCTAAGTCTTTGGGATAATTAAAAATCCAATCGACAATCCATTAAGCATGAACCTCCTATTTATTTTAAAGCCATTCATCCTATGCTTGGGGAACTAAGACATAGGAAGAATCAGATTGTTCGAACCTATATGAATATACTTGTTTCTTTTACAGTGATAAAAACTCGCTCTGAATAAGGGCTACAAGGATTGAACTCCTCATTAACTCACATGCACAGATAAGGGCCAACAATATCAATCATTAAAAAGTCTCACAATAGACTCACCATCATAGGGAAAAGTGCAATCACTCGAGTAGTGAGAGATTATTTAATCCCTTTATGGGTCTGAGCTGAAAAACAAAAATGGACTACTCCATGAGGTGAGCTGAGGAACCCAAGAACTCAAGACCTTCATGAGCACCAAAGCCCCCAGCGCAAAGGAAAGTTATCTTTCTAGCGAGATCCTTCCCTCCAATTCCTGTCGAGCCCATAGAGTAGCAATACTTTATCAAACTTGCTCTTACTCATAGGCAAAAATTTTACATCACCAAAATGGCCAACGAGCACCGAAGGGCAGACGTCTAATAGAAGACAATCTCATAGAAAAACCAAAGGTATCAAAAAGTCATTTTTATTTCATATATTGAAAGGATTATAATAAACCTCTATTACATATCTCAAATCATAGACATTTACACATAATTGCATGAAAATTCAATCAGCTTTCTAATGCATTTTATGATGATAAAACAAACAATTCAAGCAAATGGAGTCAATATAGTCAAAAAAATTTTGACACCAATTTCACCCAATTTTATAGGAACTCATCCTAAGCAGCCTAACAAGTATAATGAGAAGAGCGATAGCCACCATTACTACACTATATCTATCAAATGCTCCCTCAGTGCCAGCATCTACACTAGAGAAATAAGAAGATTGGATGCTCTCCCACTCGAGAGCATCCAAACTCCTTCAAACAAATTTGACAAGATAAATCTTTCCCTATTCGCCCAAAGAGGTAAACTGGGCTCTGAAGCCTTCAGCATATTAAAATCAGCTATGATCCTATTTTGATCATGTTCCAGCTAACTCTGATCATATTGAAGAGCAAAAGAGAGAGAATGATGATGAGATTAAAAGAAAATTATAGTAGAGTACTACTTTGATGGAACCACTGTTACTACAGAACACTCCTCTCCCCCCTAAAATCTAGAGCTTTGAGTCTCCCCTTATTTATAAAAAATATATATTTACACTTATGGACTAACATTCAAAAGGAAGAAACATCCCCTTGTCTTCTTTCTCATCTTTAGTATCACAGAGAGAAACGCCACCGAGTCGACGATGACTCGTCATCATACCAACCATAAAAAACAAACTCACACTAAAAAGGTTGAAGACATTCTTTCCACTAGAATCATTAATATGATTATTTAGACGTTCTATTAACTCACACCCCTATTTATAGGCAAGGAGATGCAAAGCGTCGACACCAACAGCCATAAATAGAAATATTGATACGTCAAAGTTGGAAGATCTCAAAAAAGATGCAATGGTATAAATTAACCATGTGCCACACGATGTATGTCACTGTACCTTCCAAAAGACTCATTATTCTATATGGACATATAAGACACCACTTTGCTCAAGATCTTGATCACATCACAACAGTTAAGCAACAAATGTCTCAACCACTATTGGCTGACTCCTCCCTTTGCGATGAGCTTCGTATTGAGTAGAAAGTGAGTCCATAATAGGTGGTAAGTCTTACATGCTCTGGCACTACAGGAGACTACAGGCACCTTACCATTATGGGACACACCCCCACTTTATGACAACCATACAGTGCATGGATCCTCCCTATGATGAATGAGACTCAAAGCCTCAAATGATGGCACCAAACACCATTAGTGGAAATTTCATCTTTTTTTAAAAAATGACAAGTTCTATAACAAAAGTAGAGTATATTCCCCAAGTTAGTGGGACCCTAGGGTCACACCCTTAGAAGAATCTGAACCTAGCACTAGGCACATGCCTCTTGATAGCAATCTCGTCCGACCAACAATTCGCAAATGGGGTGGTTGAAGCATCCAAAGGTTCCAACATATACGATTAAGTACATAATGACTAACCAGCATCATTGCCCAGGTATTGTAAAACAAAAAAAAAAAATAGAAAAATCAAATAAAATCAATACATGCATATATCAAAATAAAGAAATTTTCTTTCATTTATATTAAAAATTATTATTACAAAAAGCTAATGCAACTTACTTATTAGTTTCACTCGTTCCATCATTTCCTTCCTCCCTTTCACTTTTAGGAAATTCATGAAAAAATAGAAAGGATCACTAAACCTGGAATGGAGCTCTCCCTTTAACACCAATTTTTTAATATAATCTGTGACTCCACCTAGGTAAATATTGCTCAATATATCTTCAAACTCTTTATCACTGATTCCACAAGGCACTTTATTTAGTTTTATAGTCATATTAGCAACCATTTCTTTATCTAGGTCCTTGGTCTTAACAATCTCAACTAATCTATAGCAAGCACCTCTACCAAATCTTTTTTCCTCTATAGAAAATGTTACTTTATTCCTCATTGATTCCAATTCAAATCTATGCCGCTCCTGCACCTAGGCCATCTCTCATTCTAGTCAATCCACCTTATTTACCTTCTCTTGGTTAATCTTCTTCTCTTCAGAGAGGTTAAACTCATTATGCTTCTTTGCTACCCATTCTCATCGCAGTTGGGGGTCTACTCCTAAGAATAGATGCCCAGGCATAATATTTTTTGTCAGGCATCCTACAATAAATTCATGGTCAAATAGGCCAGGCTATAGGGATCCAATTCAGAAATATATCCTTCCAACAGGGGATTGTGGATGATGCAACCATTAGAAAACCAGCTTGATTTTGATTTAACAATTTAATTCCCACCAACTGAGTCCTCCTCAATGGGCATTGAGAGCTCCTTAGATGAAGAATAACCCTTAGAACCCTTGGGGTCCTCATTACCTCATTCCATTGAGTCGCAACAATAATCTCTACGTCTCTCAAATGCAAGTTAGTAATCAACACATCCTCTACAGAAATCCCAACAACTTCATTTTCCCTTAAAAGCAGGGCAGAACTATTTGACCCCTTGGGTTCCTGTGTCCACTTAGCCACTAATATCTTAAAGCTCAGGCTAGCTTTCATTTCTACCTGTTTCTTCAATTGGGCTTCTTGACAAGTCCCCTCGATGACCATTGAAGGACTTTCTCTCAGCCTCATAGCCACCACCACTGCATCAATTAGTGGTGCCATGTTCATCGAAAACATACAGCCTAAGACTTTCTCTAAATAAAGATTACAAAGTAAAAATTAAAATCTAACAAAGCATCATTACATCAAAGCAAAACAAGCCACTAACCATAGAAATTTCTAAAGACATTTTAGTAAGCCACATGGTGCTTGCCAACAATGGTTCATTCTTCACCTACATAAAAATTTCCTTCTCCTATATGAAGAGCTTTAGAAGAACAAATGAAATCTTCTTCAATAGGATCGAAGCAATCAGCACTCTCCACCCTGTAAGGTTCATAACCACATTAAATTTTACTTTCCAATTTCACACTTTATTATTTAGGCTAACTGTCTAGCCCACTGTATGTAGAAACCATATATAACATTCTTGAGATGTTTTTGATGTGAAGACATGCCTAAATAGGTTTAGCGACCATGGAAAGCCGCATTCCAGTAACCAAGAAGCAAAGGATATCACTACAACGAAAGAGTTGATCAGTAATTAAGTGGGAACCACCACATCCAAATTTAAAACTTCTTCCATCTCTATGCACAGGGGAAACCACAAAATCAAATGGTCAACAGGAACGACCATCTCTCCATCCAAAGATGAGTTAATTCACTTGTCCTCTATCATCGCTCTAATATAGAAACCATCATTGGAGAAGTTGTAAACCTTTAACACATAATCAGCATACTCGCTGGTCAATCTAGTCTTAGGTATATTTCTATCACAAAAGAATTTGTATGTACCCTTGCATAATCCAAAAAAATTTTATTTAGGATTTTGAATAAAGAAAGATCAAAGAGATAAAATGGAGATCTACAGTCAAGGTCCCACTGCTTCTATTTATAGTTTATAACTCAATGCACGAGATTTCAGGGAACCTTAATTCAAAATTAATGCAGGAAGACTTCACCCTTCTCTATCATAATTACAAGATCTTGATGGCCGCAA
>JAJBZI010019146.1:0-10027 GCA_021234465.1 Dendrobium hybrid cultivar
CAACAATGCAAAGTTTTAAGAAGGCATATGGATTTAATAAATTTAATAATTTTAATATAATTCTCTGAACCCTATGTCTCATCACTTGGACCAAATTTGTTAACAACAATAATAATGTAGGAAATTTATATATCAAGATTTCTTTTCTTTTTTTTCATAAAAAATGTCTATTTTCTTACATCATACAATATAATATTTCCTGAGATATCGCCCATTAGTATGATGATATCTTTTACAAATTACCAACTAATAGGATCCTACCTGCTAGACTTTCTCTTCCATGAACAAACCTTCCCACAATGGCTCAAATGTTCCAACCAACTTTTGATGAGCTAAAATTGATCTTGATAGAACCAAGACCAATTTTGCTACTTTGAAGGCTCTTGGATCAACTACTTTATCATAAATTTGAATCATGAGGGAATTAAGCAACATGAGGTTGTATTGAACCCGCAAACACTTCTCTTTTAAACTTTTGAGTTCTTCTAATTGGTGTATATTTTTTCTCGTTCTACTATAATTTACTATAATTTGTAAAGAGGGAAGTTGTATCTCTAAAAGGAGAATGGTCTATGCTCCAAGGACTAAAGCGTATGGCATAGATTGAGTCGGAGTTCTAAATGTGTTTTAATAAACCCATAATGCTTTTCCTAACTTTTCATGCCATTGACGCTTATTAGAATCTAAACTTTTCCTTAGAATTTTCTCCAAATTTTTTTTAAAGGCCTCAACCAATCAATTTTCACTAGGGTAATAGACGGTTAAGTATTACCAATCAATGTTATGATGCCTAACAAAATTATTGATTTTGGTGCTTCTGAATGACAAACAATTATCAAATATGATTCGACAAGGAGCACCAAATTTATTTATGATATAATCTTTAAAGAATTTTAGAACATCATTTGCTTTAACTTCTTGCAATGGAATGAGTTTTGCCCATTTTGAGAAGTAGTCTGTTATTTTTAATATAAATTGGTGACCTATAGAAGACGATGGATCAATTGGATGAATGATATTCATACCCAAGCTTTCAAAAGGTTACAAAGCATTTATCAGATATAGAAATTTGGCAATTAATTAAGAACTACATCGTGCACTATACACTAATGGTAATGACTACAACATTCATGTTGTCATCCATCATTAACAACTAATAGTATCTCATCCTTTTTAATTTTTAACATTAATTTAGGATTGGATTGATGAGCACCACACAATCTAGTATACACTTCTTCTATAATTTTTAACATAACCATATTTGATGGAAAGATCTATGATATAGGGCACATTTAACTAGATTATCTGAAACAGATTTCATTTAATTTGGTTAACAATTGACTTATCTTGAGAGAGTTTACATTCTAGCATGTAGTCAATGAAGGGTTTTTTGTATTCTACCACTTCGTCATCCATAGCAAAACCCTCTGCTAGTGATTTTTTTATTTATGTACTCCAAATCTATAAGTGAAAAAATCTTAAAACCTTTTTCCTCTACAAAAATAGAATATTCTTCTCGATAGGTTAATTCCTTAAAAAAAAAAAGGAGATTTGTTTCATTTACTTTCTTGGATCAAAACTTTGAATTTGACCTTTTTCAGCTCGTTGGAGCTCACTCAAACTCATACTCTGAAGTTATGGAATGCTATGGGAAGCTAGGGGAACTTAAAATAAGGGACTATAGGAAGGAAATGGATGCAAGAAGAAGAACCTTAATTTGGAGAAATTAAGAGTATTTATGGGTGAAATATACATGTATGATGATGGAATATTGCCTACCTTGAGCCATATTAGGCCATTAGGACACTTTTGAATAGTTAAATGGGATGTAGGCAGCTGTCTCAGAGGAATTAAGCACATGGAATGAGCTAGATTAGCTAGTTAGATTAAATTAACTTTAATTAGCTCAAGTTCTAGAGGATTTTATTCACCTTAGGTAAGGCAAAGGGTTGCATAGGGTTGGCTGAGTCTAGGAGATTCAGGGATGGCATAGGTGGACTTTGGTTTTGGCTAATTTAATTTAATGCTATATGGCTCATATAAATGCACATAGGTGCTCTTTGGTTAGCCAATTTAGCTAACCCAAGTTAGTCTAAGTGATGGGCATGTTAAAAAAGATTCCTATAGGCCTTAGTGACCAAATGGCATGCATTGGAGTCCATGGGTCTATATACATTAGATTTTACCATATGGAATATTTGGTTAAATTAGGTTGACTTAGTTAACTAGGGTAAACTATCCCAATGATTAGGTTTATTAGGCTTAAGAAAATTTATAGAAGTGTTTTTAAAGCATGCCAATGTTTGAAATAAATTGTATACAAGAAATGGCAATTTGAGTCAAAATGCACTTAACTTGTCAACACGGTCAACCATGGTTAAGCATGGCTCATCATGGATTTTAATTATTTTAGACATGTTTATGTAAGTTTTTAGAATGTTTAGGATGTACTGTCATGCTTTGAAATGGATTAAATCAATTAATTGGCACTTTATATTAAATGGGGTTTAAGTAGTCAACTTGATCAATCATGGTCAATCATGAGTTTTGTTGAGCTCAAATTATTCAAATGATGATTATGAATAAGTTTATAACACTTCTCAATGTTTGGGATTCAATTAAATTCAATATGCCATATTGAGTGGCATGGGATGTAATATTGAAAAACCAAAATTTAGATTTAAAGTTCAATTGATTTTGATGGTTGGAAGGGTTTGAATGCTTCAAAAGGCCACTAGGGATGATCCAAAGAGAAGTTAGGTTAATATGAAATTGTCTAAACCTGGTTTAGAATCTCTTCTCTATGTTTTTTTAAAGGTTACGGTATCCTACATAAAGAGGATTCATATACACTAGAATTTTGAATGATGATATTAACCTGATAAAAAAGTAAGGTCAGCAAATGGGCCCCTAATTCATGTGATGAACAGGCAAAAATATATCACACAAGTTGTTGTTGATTGAGATAGTTAACAAAAAAAGAAGGAATTTAATAGGCTAGTATACTAGACTTTAGATTTAGCAGGCAATACTATTGACTAGAGCGGAAAAATTTTAAAATGGAAATTGTCTCAAATAAGTATATTTAAGAAGAAAAATACCTAAATAGGAAATCATCCCAAATAATTTTGGTAGGAAAATACCTAACAGGGAAATAATCCTTAACAACTGGATTAATGGAGGTAAATACCTAAAAAGATATCATCTCAAATAGGCAGATTATACCTAAAAGGGAAATAATCCCTATTATGTAGATTTAAGTAGGTGATGATGGTTAAATTAGGAGGGTAGCTAAGAGACATTATGTGAAACTAGATAATAGAGCTTTTGAAGAAAGGATGCCTAATAATTAGGGCTTATATCCAATCCTAAAGAATATACAGGTAGTATGTAAAATTAGTAGGAAAAATGGTTAGACTAGGAAAATATGTAGAGATATATTACCTAATTGACCAAAGCTCCAAGGGAAGGATGTTAATGGTGAAAGTTATGCTGATCCTTAAGAGAAACAAGAAATTTATTTCAAGCAAATTTACAGAAGGTGAGGTTTTAGAAAGCATAAGGGAAAAAGAAATTTAATAGTTCTATCATAATTCTTTGAATCTATTATTTCATACTTGGGCCTAGTTTGTTTTAAAACATCAACAATACAGTAATTTAAATATATAAAAATTTTATTTTATTAAAATTTGTTATGCCACATTATGCATTTCTTAAAATATCATCCTTTAATGGTCAATATGGGATGATATCCTTTATAATCAGCTAGCTGATAAGATCCATCATAATAGAATTTCTGCTCCAAGAAAGAACCTTTCCATGTAAGTTCCAATTTACCACCTAGCTATTGATAGGCCAAAATGGGTTTTTATAGAACCAATACGAAGTCAGTTACTTGGACAACACTTGGTTGAACCATTTTGTCATGTGCTTGAATCATGATTTATTTATACAACTCGAGGCTTTCTTGAGCCTAAAAATAATTCTACTCTAAACTTCTAAGATCATCTAATTAAATTATAGTTAAATTTTATAACATAGTTTACCATAATTCTTAATTAGGGAAGTTATACCTCTGATGGGAAAATAACTTCTACTCCAAAGGCCAAAGTGAACAACATGGATTGAGTAGGACTTTTGTCTATGGTTTGAAATTCTCAAAAAGCTTGTCTTAACATTTCATGCTATTAACACTTATTATCATCAAGCATTTTCTTGGAAATTTATAACAAAGTTTATTGAAGTCCTCAACTAATCAACTTTACTAAGGGTAATAGATGGTCGAGTATCTATAGTTAATATTGCGACACCTTGCAAAAATGTTTCTTTTGATGGTTATAAGGGATAAATCATTACCATAAATGATTAAATAAGGAACAAGATGTTGTTGACCTTATTTTTGTATGAGGCCAATTATCATGATCAATTCAAATTCTATGTGGTGTTGAAGTTTTCATTCAATACGAAACCCTAACCAAATAGAAACCCATGGAGAAACCTTTAGAAAATATTTTTTCCAACCATACTTTGATCTATCATCAACCTAGCATCCCTAGTGGCTCTCGGGGCCCTCTGTTCCTTTCCAAACCCTAAACCTAAAACCATAAAGCATGAAACTCAAACTTGCATATATTTAGAATGATGAAACTCAACATGACATTTTGGTTCAAATCTTCTTGTAGACTCTTGGAAATGATTTGAACTTGTTCATAATTATCATTATAATGATTTGAACTCATTATGAGTCCATGGTTGATCAATGAAACCATTAAACCCTAAATCGTGATGATATGCATGAATCATCTTACAAGCATGGATCTAAACTTTAGGATTGATCCCTAGGCATCCTATAACCATTATTTAGAATAAATAAACTCGACTGGATCTATTGTTGACCATATGGATCCCTTTTGACCTAAAAATGGAATTCATGCATGTAATATATTTCAAATTCAATCAATGCATGATAAACCTTTCAAATAATCCCAAAAATTTGTTTAAGTTCTTTTGATCCCATGGTGAACCATGATTGAGAATGGTTGACCAAAATCACCATTAAAGGCCATTTTGACCTAAATGAGCATTTAATGTTTTCCATCATGTGTAGGCCTTTTCGTGCCCTCAAACCACTTCCAATCAATCACATAAACCACGAAGAACCTAAGGGACTCATCCACAAGGCTTGGTCAACCATAGTTGATGAATTCAACTTGGGTTGACCAAATGGCCCATATGGCCTTCCTCATTGAATTCCAGTAACCTTAGTGAACCCTTAACCCCCAAGCCATGCAAATAGGTCCATTAGGTCCCTAAGAGCCTATCCATCCCCTATGTCAACTTGGTTTGGCTAATTAAGATAACCCATGTAAACCCAAAGTGATCTACTTGAGACAATTCACTCCCTAAAAATAATATGTTTAAGAAAATGCCTGCATTAACTCCATATACACTCCCTGCACCTACCGCAATAATCCCAACCCATTAGCTCACTTGGGTTAGCGATATTAGCTAACCCAAGGTTCCAAAATCTCATTTTAGTGAGCCATTTCCCTGCCCAGGTCCAATAAGGTTGTCCCAATGCATGTCATCTCTTCCCTTATACCCTAGGAGCATGCCTAATCAATCCCAAGCCTTGATCATGCCTTAATTAGTTGAAATGCTCTTGAATTTAACTAGTTCTTCATTTGTTAAACTATCACTTCTAGTCCAATCCACCCATGTGGATAGCCTCCTCTTATCATCTCCTAACACCCTATTAGATGATCCTAAGCTTATTGTCTCTCTTTGGATCTTCATTTACTAAAAGTTGGTCAGCACCACTTTAAAGGTAACCAATCATATTTGTGTCCTAATAAAATGAAGTTGAAACCCATAAATAAGCTAACCTTATTATCTGATGGGTAGAAGGTTTTGCAGACAAAGTTGGTTGACAGTTTGACTTCACACATTGCCTATAGAAATAGTATAGCATATGAAAGAAGAAGACAAGGCAGTGCTTTTTGATGAATCAATATTTGTTATATGATAGACTTTGGTCAACCCACACAATGTGTTAAGAAGATCTAAAAGAAATGATGAACTATATAAAAGAGAGTATAAGAAAAATAGATGAATAAGAAGCTATGGAGAAGGGGGATATAAATTCATAAGATGAAGAAATCTCTAAGAGTATTCAATTGGTAGAAACTCGATCATCCTAATATAAAGATAAAAGTAAAGCTAAAATAAAACCTATAGATGCTTAAGTTGAGGAGGATGATACAACAGACTCAACCCAATGCCTTATATATATATCATTTAAATTAAAAGGATAAACTTATTTTAAGGATAAAGAAAGAGATAGAAGAGATGATGGTCATGATGGCCTCTAAGCAAATTAAAAATCTCCTACAAAGAATTCATAAATAGAATCACCACCTGATGAATCAATATAAATAAAGAATTTGATAAAGAATATGTAGAGAATAAACTAATGAAATTAAAAAGAGAATCTACATAGTATATTGATATAAAATACATTTTAGAGTAGCTGGTTAAGGAAGTGTTAGCTAAATCTTGAGATACTCCATCTGTTGTAAGGGGTAGACTTTACTCAAAAGAATAATACTTAGTCCTGTATCCTAAAGGATTTATACCACCTTCATTCAAAAACTTTAATGGCATGGGAAATCCTAAATAAATTATCACACTATTTAAGGCTAACTATTAAAATGCTAGAGGAAGTGATGCATTATTATTCTGGCATTGTATTAGTAGTTTATCCAATATCATATTTGATTGGTATACCATGCCTTCAAAGATCTAGAAAGCAGGTTCATCATAAGATTTTTGGGATCAAAACATCACATTACTGTCAAGGATCTATTTGTAGAGAAATAGAAACTGGGTGGGAATTTAGTAGAAAACATCCTTAAATAGAGAAATTTTTGCATGAGATATGAGGCACAGTTCTAAGAGCAGCATACTATAGAAATTCTTTTAAAAATTATCCATGGTCCAATGGTTTTTTCTATTGAAAATCTTTAGAATCAAAACTTTCAAAAGTTACTAAGAAAATCCTCTAATCTTCAAATGGATGCTTCTCAGTTTATATTTTAAAAGATCATTCTTCTATTGATGCAAAAAATATAAAGCCTTAGAAAGTGTTAGAGAAGAAATTAAGATTGGTATCTATAGTAGATTAGAAGAAACTATTGATACAAATTCAGGTTGGGAATCCAAGTTTTCTTCCTCATTGTCAACAGTGAGAATGATTAATAGCTTTGACCTCTATCTTATCTCACCCCAAAAGAGAGAAGGGAAAATTTTGAAGCATTTAAAAATAAAACCTACACATTTAAATGAGAAGCTATTAAACGGTTATTTAAAAATATTTTTAGAAATCTAGAATTTAAACTTCCCAATCTTAAGTGGCTCGAGGTGGTGCGTAAATCTAAGCAAACCCATTATTGCCCATATTATCGAATGCTAAGTTATGAATTGGAAGATTGTATAAATTTTGAAGAAAGTGTCAAGAGGAATATTAACAATGAGTTAGTTATGATACCCAAAGGAATTTCAGTCAATTCGAGTCAAGGATTTGGTAAATATGTAATTAGTGAGCCTTATGTAACCTTTCCTGCTCTAAAATCTGCTGATGAGTGTGATGTTCCATTAGCCCATTTTTCCAAAGGAATATTAAATAACTTTTATAATTCATCTTTCCAAGAATCCAAAAGAGCATAGAGTGCCATACAAATTGATCTAGTAGCTCATGAATAAGAGAAGAATAAACTTTCGACCGGAGAGCCTAAAGATGTGCAAATCAATAAGGCTTTTTAAATCTCAAAGGAGGATAATAAATGTGAAAATAACGTTGTTTCTAATAAAATAGTTATTACAATAGACAGGGGATAAAAATCCCTTAAAACTTTAACTTTGTATGACTTTTATTTTACCCCACTTGGGACTAAAATACAAATGCAATGGGATTCTCCATATATTTTTTTATTTTTGCTAATTAATATATAGTTGAGAATTTAGACAATGAATAAAATAATTCTCCTGAAATATTAATAAATTTAAATGAATTAAAATAATCTCTTTATACTTATATTATAGAGAATCCTCTATTTTGTATGTTTAGGGTTATCTTATTAACAAAGAATTAGGATGTCTTATTTAGATGATCTACTAAATAAAAAATCGAGGAAAATCAATGATCAAGAAATGAACCATCCTGATGCCTCTTCCTCTAAAGTAGTTAAAGTTAACCTTCATAATGGTAAAGTTCTACCTCCAAGTGCTTTATCAAAAAATAAAGGAAAATAAGTAACAAATAATCCTTAGACTTCAAATAAACCTCAACTAGTTTATGATTCAGATGCAGTCAATCAAGATGTTCTTAAAGTAGATTATAATATCTTATCTCATTTTAGAAAGATACATGTGAAACTAATTATTTAAGATGATATGGTTCTCTCTAAAGAAATGAGAAACTTTAAATGAAGCTTTGTTCATTCTAGAGATATTTATGTTAGTTAGTATCAAAACAAACTAAGAAGCATTATACTTCAAAGTTGTTCAAGAGATCACATTCTGAGCTAAAGTTTTGTTGTTGGGAACCCCTAATCATAATCATTCACTATACATCTCTATAAATATAGAAAATTTTAGATAGTATTGGGTCCTTGTTAATCTAGTTGCATCAGTCATCATCATGACTCTTAGAACTCTTAATTATCTTAAAGTGGATATTCACAAACTCAGCTATGATAAGTTGATGTTGCAAGGATTCAATGCAAATGGTGAGAGAGCTCTAGGTTTAGTGATCCTTCTCCTAGAGATAAAAAAAAGCCTGAAATTTGAAGCCAAATTCCACATTATCAATTTTGAGACTTCATTTAACAATAGCTTTAAGTGAATCTCTTAGTACCTTATTAGGTCAAGTTAATGACGAAGGGAAAGAGAATGCACTTTATTATTTGAGGAGATGTTCACTCCCAACCAAAGTAAATTATCCTTAGATTAGGAGACAATGTTTAGCCCTAATCTTTGTTGCTCAGTAGTTAAGGCATTATATGTTATCTTATAAGGTGAATCTTAATTCTAGTGAGTTTTTGTAGTATTATATGACTCATCTATTATTTTAGGAAGATCAGATCAATGGTTAATGATTCTCTTGTACATTGAAATTTTATTTGAACATTTGTGTGTTGTAAAAGGATAAACTTGTTGACCTCATTTTTGACTGAGGTCCCTCAACCCCTCAAACATAAAACCTATACCAGAGTTAATCTCAAGTGTGAGGCACACTATAGCACACTAGACCCCTGATTTCAGACCCTGGTCAAATCAGACTCTGATTGACTTCAAATCTTCACCAAATCATTCCAAACTCAATTTCAAGTGAATTGGGCATGTCCAATCACCCTGGTTAGGTCAAAACTTGACTTGTCAACCCAGCCCAAATATGGTCAAACTGAGTCAAATTGGTCAAACTTTTGACCCTGGTCAAATCAAACCTCCCAAATCACCAAGATTGGTCAAATTGACCATTCAAACATGTCCAGGGCATAATTAGGTCAATCCAAGTGAGTTGACTTGGTCAACTCACCTGGGCCATTAAAATATTAATAAAAATTCAAGTTTCAAATTTATTGAAATTAAACATCTAAACTTGGTCTAAACCATCCCTAGAGTATAACCTACCCTTTTGGATCTATTTTGACTTGTCAAATTTGCAAAATATTAAGAAAGTCTAACTTGGTCAAACCCCCTTAAAATTAAAAATTTTCTTAAATTAAATCATTTCAAACTCCCCAAAAGTATTGTAAATCACTATTAAACTCCATTAGAACCAATCCAAGCCTTTGGTTCAATCCAATTTTGAAAATCATCCAATTTTCCCAAAATTACCAAAATGCCCCTAAGTGGCCCATGGGTCCATAAACCCTCATTCCAAACCCTAGGAGGCCATGTGGCTGATGTGAGGAGCCCCTTCATCTAATCCTAGCCATTGATCCTAATCCACTCACCATATGGTAAG
>JAJBZI010019161.1:0-10594 GCA_021234465.1 Dendrobium hybrid cultivar
CTCTGATGTTTAAGGAAAAAGAATGAGCTTCACAGAATAGTGTTGATTAGGGAAGGATTGTCAGGTCTAGGACTTATGAGGTATTTTGTAATCTAGTTATTTATTTTGATGCACAAATTAGATTATTTAATATGATTTTTGAGAAATAAAATTTGAATAATGCTTTGGATTGTCAATATTGTTTTAGATTATTTAGCTGTCTTTGGTTTATTCTGTATTGTTGCTGGGAAAGATCCCAGGGTGTCACACATAGACCCCTCCTAGGTATAACATATATAAAGTCTAAACTATGAAACAACGAGCATGGTGGTTATAACTCTAATCATTATGCCTTACATCAATACTCATTGGCTTCAAAAAATTTTAGTATGGTGAATAAAGATCTTAGTACTCTATAAGCATCTTAGGGCGCATTTATTATAACTGTTTTAATGTAAATCAAGAATCCATGATAGGTGAGAGGCATTTCCATTGAGCTTGTTAGTGTTGGATTCCACCATAAGTTGTTATATTAATATTTTTATCCAGAATCTGATATCGAATGTAGAAAAGAAATGCAAAGGTGGAAATAGGCATCTTAGGAGATGTAGGTGGAAATAAAGCACAAAGAGGGGAGAGAGGCAAAGTGTCATTGGTTGGCTCTTGTTATAATGTCCAAATTGTTACCTTGAATATTGTGGAGACCCTAATATTTAGGGGCAGAACCAACTTATACGTGTTGTCACTTATAATCTGCATAATCTGATATGATCTAGAATTCCATGTTGATAGATTCTTGAAAATTTCCACTGGAGATTTCTTGGGTTGAACTCTAACTAAATCCTTATATTCAACAAAAAACTTAAGTCATACCTTATTAAAAATGTTTGGATTCTCCACCAAAATGCAATTTCTCATTGAGAAAGTGGCTGGCAAAAAATCAAGGATATAAAGATGAGATCCTTGAAAGGGGCAATCATTATGTATTTGATAATCTGAATCGATGCTGCTTTATTATGAGACAACAATTAATAGACCTAATTAAAATATTGACAAGAAGGATAGTTAGAGACCATTTGGTCATATTCTGCATTTACACTCTTGGTATGCAAAAGTAATGACATCCTACTTAGAGTGTCGATCTTCTTGTATTTAAGAATAAATGTATACTTTTGAAGAAATTGCATCTATTTCTCATGATGTGAGTTTATCTTCTTCTAAGAGTTAGGTTATTTGAGCGCTTTGCGATTTGAATATGTCACAAACTTATAGATAAAAGATAATGTCTTTGATAGGCCAATATTGTTAAGATTGCACCATGACATAGAATTAGTGTATTGTTGGCAAGTTCAATTTAATTTTATGCTGAAGTATGCTATCAAACATCCTAGTTAAGGATTCCATTGATGTTAACACCAATATGCATGACATAAATTTATCTTAGAGCATCTCTCAGTCCATGCAAATCAATTTGGTTTGAAATTTCGAGAGACCTGCATCAACTCCTCACAGAACTATTGTGAATTGGCATATTGTCACATGTGTCGAAGCCCTCTTGCATCACTCAAAGTTGAAATAGGATATAATCATATATAAATGAAGTAAAAATAAGAAAACTTATGAGGGGATGCAGAAATGTGTATACAATAACATTTTTTTTACTCCCCCACAAAAAAGAAGAAGAAAAAACTAAAGATAAAAATCCCATCGCATTCTTTATAGATGTGAATTATTTATCTAATGTGTTTCACTCAAGTACAAGCACGAATAAAATACAAATGAGAATATAATTTTAAGTTGTCAATAAAATTTTTATTTTGTCGCATGCAAGCATTTGAGTGAACTGAGAAGTCTTAAAATGCAGCTAATATTTTGAAATATTTTTAAACAAGAGTAATAATGATACTAGAAAAAGGAAAAAAAAAATAATCAAGAAAATCCCAAAAATATAAAAAATACCAAAAAATTATAGTAAAATTTTGGATTTTTTTTTTCAACATTCTTGAATTTTCTTGTAGCATTTCAAGTTACAATGGCTCGTATCTTTTGGCTTGAAAATAATGCAAATTCACTTTGTTCCTTCCTGACCCACATGTATGGAATGGAGTTAATAGTGGCAGCATCTCAACAATAGTCAAATTAAAAATAATACCTTTTCTCTCACTCCTTTCTAAATCAATTTTTTATTGTTTAGGACTCGAACCATTCACGATGGCCACGATTGATTAGGTGACACAAGTAAAATTCTTGAATTGGCTTTGAGGGTCATGTCAAGCACTAAAGGTGGAAGAAGTATATTTGTAAACAAAATATGTACGAATATTGGTTGGCACACCAATACGTTGAAGATTTTGCTTTCTGAAATTTGAAGATGTCCTAGGCTGTAGAACATTATGTAGAATTCAAATCATATCGTAACTTTGATGATGGAATCAATTATTGCATATCATCATCTTATGGTTTTTTTAACATCTACAAAGTTTCTATCATATGGGAAAACAACTCGATCATTTTGTTCCAATGATATGATTGGTTATTACATATCATAACAAGAGGGGTTTATCATTGTTGTTAACTTTCTTTCCATGGCAAACCCTTTGAGCCTTTTTCTCCTGAGGATGGACATTCATCAAAGAAATTATAGCTGGGAGAATTCTACATAGAGCCAAACCTCCTCATCCATATTCAAACCCTAAAATAATAAATATAAAAACAATGAAAGCTAAGAAGTTCAAGCAATAATTAACCTTCACACTTAAAGTAGTCATCCATACATCTCTTACACTGGTTTTCTAAGGATGATAAATTTAAATTTGACTAAAGCTCATATAAAGCCAATGTCATATCAAGGGTATCTATATGATCATTCTAAAAAATATCATGCAAATAAGGACATGACAAGCTCCCTTTTTACATTGTGATAATGCATAAGACATGTCCCTGAACCCCCAAATTTATATGGAGGGCAAACCTGTTTGTTTTCCAATGGTTGAGCCAAGTTGTGAGCTATAAGGTGCACTTAATGGAGGCATGAAATATTTTATTCGGCAAGGTTGGATCGACTATTTTTGTTAACTAACTATGTCAAGGTCTATGATTGCTCAAGATTATGTAAAATGAAATATTGTTCAGATTTTCCATCTCTTCTCCACCATCCGTTTTAAGCAATGACAAAATATTTTTTGTTCCAACTAGATTGCTTGTGCTAAAGAAATACATCATAAAACCTATAAAATAGTGTTAATTGAATGTGCTCTATTATGATCGAGAGGGATAATTATTTATGGAGACTTGGACTTCTAAAAAATTTTGAATTAGATCATAAACTGCTCACAAGAGGGCAAAATCTCTTGGTAATATATTATTTGATATCCTATATGCCTTGTATAAAATTAACTGGGACATCAAAAATTGTATTTTTATATTAACAAATTCAGTTGGCAATGTTTAAAGATTACAATCGATTCCTATGCTCCAGGCATTACATGATACTTCAAGAATTTTGTTAAAATCATGCAACATCAACACATGTGGACTAGTTGAGCGCTCTTTAATTACTTCAAATGTGCATGATGCAGTAGGGGTTCACTTAAACTCACTCTTCTTGAAATAGTGAGTATTGGGGACTATAATAATGTTGTATCCCTAGATGAACCTCCTATAAAATGTAAATAATTCTTGGAAACTGAAGATATCATGATTGATGTTGACACGGGCCAATCTTTGATTGTTTTGATCTTTTCACGATTAATTGAGATATCTACTTTGAAAATAATGAAGCCTAAGAAGATCAGTGAAATCATGAAGGTACACTTCTTCATGTGGATACATGACTAAGTAACAAAAAAACTTATCTCAAGTGATCACTATGAATCTTACTGAAAATCAAGATGACCAAAACTATTCCGATGAAGGGTCAAAGCACATTCATTCTAACAAACATAAATATGCTTGGGGCATTTGTTAGGCTCTAACGCCTCATAGAAGCATCATTCATTTTGAAGGCAATCTTCTACTCATTTTTGTTGTGCATTTTGATTTGGTGATGTTCACTTCGAAGATCAATCTTTGAGGTTGTTGTTTTTGGCCTTTATATCAAGTATATGTTAGCCAACCTAGGGGTGAGAAATTTATATTTGACATTGATTTTGTTGATTCCACACATGTCACATTCATCTTTTTTAGAGGTAAGAAGAGCTTGAACAATACATAGGGACTGACTCTCACAATTGAAATCTTTGCCTTGAAAATCATTGTCCTGATACTTGAATTCTATGTGCTCAATTAGGTTGATTCATTTGTTGGCAGATTGAGTAGAGTAGATATAGGTACCAAGTTAATAGCATGTTGGATGCTCCTAAAATGAGAGAGCTCATCAAGGATGTTCCTTGGGGCAATTCTAAAGCTCAAATAGGAGTCTACTAATCTCAAGTGGGAGGGTAAGAGAATCATTAGAATTTGTTTTAAAGCATTCTAGGACTAAGAGAGTGTAGAGGATACTATTATTGCTGCACTCAAACTCTTGTCAGCTAATAATGTAAAGTGGTCTTTTTTTTATAGATGTAGACAACTTTTTGGGTTTCGCATATGAAACTTTCTTCTTGCCATCAAATTTGAAGACATAAGCGTGGGATTTGATGTAAGTAATGTTTAAATCACATAACCAAAGCCTACATAAAAGTGCATACACATTCATAAAAAGAACATCACTTTATATATGATCAGTATGTGTGGCTAACTGGAAAGGAACAAGACACCTTTAGGTGACGAAAATGGTGGTTTTGCCCGCCCAAGTGACCTTATAAAGCTATAAATGTGGCGTCGAGGTGAGCTTTATCTTAACCAAAATAGAAGTCGAGATAATGTTTTTGCAGCTGTACCATCGTCGATGATAAAAATGTGAGATTAAACTCCGTTTTTTAAGTAGGTGTGAAAATTGTTGGTGTATTTTTTTTTAGTGTTGAGTTGTTGGGTAGCCAGTACATATCACACCACAAACAAATTGTGAGATACCTAATTCTTAACATTGCTAACATAGTCATGAAGTTGTTCTTGAAGACAACTTAAAATTTCATCTCACTTTTGGTCAAGTAGTCAACCCCAATGAGGGAATCTACCTCTGGTGATCAGTGTAACAAGACTTTGGAGAAGGAAGATAAGGGAAGTAAGGGATGAAATATAGATGCAGAAGGCACTAAATAGTAAACAAAATAAAGATTAAATTGCTCTGAAACCAAATATGATGTAGGAAAAGTTAAAAGATTATTTGGTCATCTAATTAATGAGTATAAGGATCCATCTTAATGTTAAAGTTTGAACTTAAACTACAATAACTTAAGAGAAATAAAGTCACTTCAGAACTAATTGCTAATAAAATTGGAAGTAAGCTTTGAAAAATAGAATTTTAAAATAGATTCGATGAGCTTAAGCACAAGGCTAAATAAAAAGATTGCAACAAAAAACTTGTCATTAACACATGAGCAAAATCTAAATAATAGCTCATTTTTTTTATCAACTAAACTATCACAACAATTGAAGGTCGAAGAAAGGTTTTAAGTGAGATGTGGAGGAAGAAGATCAATAAGCAAAATCAATAGTGGTACTAGATAACTAGAAGGTAGAAACCACAAACAACCCTTTATCATGCTATCAATCTTCTAGCCTCGTAAATCCTTCTAAAAGTTTTGCACGCTCCTACAAAGAGTATGCCTCTCTTGCAAGAAAGTATACAAGAATAATAGAAAAACTCAAAACATTTGTTTGATTATCAAGTGATTTTCAAAACATAGGAGACTCGCAATTTATATGCTTGAAGAAGAGACCAAAAAACACCAAATAAATAAAGATGGGGGATGGAGAAGTCCAAAATTTATATTATTGGAGGGAAAAACAAGCAGTCAATTTTAATGGTGGTGAATTTTAGGAGATGCAAAAGTTAGAAGGCTATGGAATTAAATCAATCAAGGAAGAGAGAGAATTGGGTGATAATCAAAGGGAGTGGGGACCACTCCCCCCTCCATGTCATGCCATACAACTTAAAAAATAAACCTAAATAACTCATATTGTCTCATCATTTTACCTGACTCAAAATACATGAAAAGACTCAAAACTATAAAATAACATAATAGCTTACTATACATGAAAGGAAACACTCATATAGACTCATATATACAACATAATGGGTTTGAGATACATAAAATCTAGATTGTGGTATGACAACAATGGTGACAACGGCTTAGATCATGATTCACCGTATTAGATTCACTCACTTTTGAACTTAATTGACTATGATTGAAGTTTGTCAAGTCTCAAGGGAGGAGGCATTAACCGCCTGAACCACAATATCTCAGTCAAATATTCAATTGTGATATTAATTGTTGCTGAGTGTTGAATTAAAATAGGACCATTGTTCAGTCTAATATCAGTTGTTTAACTTATTTTTAACCTAAAAATTAATTTTGTGGCTGAGAATCACCAATTAAGGGTCAGCCAGCTCAGAGTGAGGGAATTAAATTAGCAAGCTTAAGGTTGATGCAAAGCATCACATGAGGAAGTATGGCGGCTTGAGGAAGACAGCAGTAGTTCCTGCAGTAATTCATGTTCTATTTGATTCAAATTGTTAGATTAAACACCACGGCATAGTTTCAAGTTTGATCTGTAGTGTGGAAACTATTTTGAATGGTCTCTTTTAAAATTTATTTCTTCTACTAATAAGTTATTGCATGTGTCAACGTAGTTGTATTTATGCCATATTGTTAAGTGCTGGTTGAAGAGAAATGGTTAGACTGCTTCACTGTGAACCTAGACGTGGGTTAGAATCACGCAAGCATTGCAAAGGTAATTCTCAATACGTGAATTCCTTCAAGACCCTGCATTGGGCGAGTCTTGTGCACTAGTTACAAGTGCTATTCTTGTCATCTTTTGCTTATGTGCGCACCAAGACCTTTTCTTCGTGATGTGACAAACATTTTGTTACTTTCAATTGACTTTATAAGCCCTGAGTAGGGTTTGACATGTTTTGAACTTACGTAGTTTCATTTTTGCGAACTTATGCTCAGATTTTTGCTTTATTGATATGGAAAGCTTCTTTTCTAGTGCTTCTTGCATTCATCTGGCACATTGTCATTGCAATTTATGCTTAGTTCCTAAGAGATATCTCAATGGATGCCAGGTCCAAATCGTCATGGATGTACCATTATGTGACCCTTTATACAAAATGAAGATGGAGCTTCTTCATAAACATCCTAAGCTACCAATTGCAAATGAGAATTATTTCAGCTCTTCTGGGTGTTCTTTTATAATGAAGTTTGTATTAGCTTTTTGTGTTCATTATTTATTTCGTTAGTTCACTATAAGAAAGAATTACTTGTGAAGGCTGTCGAATTTAGTTTTTCATGTTAAAATTTTATAGTTATTTGAAAGGGAAACTCAAAATTCATTCATAACTGACCAAATACAAGATCTTTAGGGAGCATTTATGTCAACGAAATTAATTGAAGACTGAATCTATGGTGCTGATTGAGCAGTGCACAGGCCGAGTAAATAGAAGATAGATTGCCCTTCTCCCCCTCCTTTAATCATCTAGCTTCCATTATATACCACATAGGGGTCGAGCTTAACTTGAGCTTAAGGTAGCTCAAGTCATTTATGCATGTCACTTTTTAATGTTCCCCTTCAAGTTAGGATGAGCTAAACCTAACATTCTAGCAAAAATGGTAAGGTAGGCCTCATGTTTCCTGACCAAGGATGAGCTTCATCACCACAACAGGGTTATTAAGTTTATCTCGCCTTATCTTCTTTGTCTCTCTTTACTACCTTAATTCAAGTTTAACGTTAATTAATAAAAAAAATTATGGTTGTATTAAGGGTGTTAAAAGAAGTTGCAAAAGTGTCATCAATATCAAGAAAGATGCACTATAAAGCTAAGCAAAAGAGAAAGATAATGCAACAACCCCAAAAACACTAAGAATTATGTGATTTAAATTTAATCAAGCTTACGCATTCGAGAGAGGATAGAGAAAGCATAAGTCACAATCATGGTGCAAAAGTCGAGAAAACTTGCCAATCCTTTCCCAATTCCAAAGTACACTATTGCAAATTCAAGAATCTCACACTAATAGATATCTCCCATAAAATTCTTGTTCTTTTTGCATGCTCATGTTGAAGCCGCCAATTCTCCAAAAATCCTAAATCCAAGAGGGTGTATGGGAGCTTAGAGAGATCTATGCATTGCTTGTTGAAACCCTACAATAAAATTACATTTTTTTTAACCATTTGAATCCTCTTGTATGCCTCCCCGAGGCAATCCCGAGAGGTGTGTGAATGACCAAATTGGAATTATAGTGGACACACGTGATTCAAGCACGATTTTCATGGGATAATCATGTGGATCAAATTATGTTGATCCCTAAGCATGAATGAATGAAAGGAAATTGTTGTGTCCCAATTTATGCTTCTTATTGCATGAGTGCAACAATTCAACATAAATCATTCATATGCAACACTTAAAGGCTTCGGTGCAATGTGGGTCGTACCAAGCTCACAAATATAACGAGTCAAATTAATAATTCTCATCCTTGACTCAGTGTTATGGAAATAATTGAACATCTTCTGTAATTCCCCTCTCTAAGCCTCCAAGGCTCTGATGGGCTCA
Source organism: Dendrobium hybrid cultivar (assembly GCA_021234465.1). Taxonomy (NCBI): domain Eukaryota; kingdom Viridiplantae; phylum Streptophyta; class Magnoliopsida; order Asparagales; family Orchidaceae; genus Dendrobium; species Dendrobium hybrid cultivar. Next base: position 8,633 of record JAJBZI010019161.1, read on the forward strand.
ACATGATGCAATCTCATCAGACCTTGATGTCAGCTAAACTAAATATTTATGAGATTCTTTTATAACACAAATGTTACATCATAAAGTGGTACTTTTGAATTTAAACATTCTTGTTACTAAATTTACACACCTCTAAAGTGATCATCTTGGTGATCATCTTCTCACCTTAAAATGATACAATGTTATGACCTATTGGTGGGACAAAATGTGCAATATAAACATGTTCTTGCCATCTTACGTCTTATTCCAAAATTTAATCGAAAGCCATAAAACTAAGGCTTCATTTGGTGTGTTTGCTTCATTTTAAAAGTGACAAGATGTAAGAAAAGTTATGGTGAAAAGTTGTTGAAAGTAATTAATTTTTATTTGGTACACTTTGATTGAGTTTTTTTTTTTGTCTAATTAGTTGTAGTGTTTTATATGATGCAAAAAAATCAAAATAACAAAGAGCTCATAAATATAGTATATAGAATTGTCTAACGAGCTAAGTTTACTATTCTAAGAAGGGATTGGTGATTTGATTAGTACTCACAAAAAATAATTGAATTAGTTGCATGACTTAAGTTTTAGGAATGTATCCGGCCTGTTGTCTGATAGAAAGTATCTCTTAAACTTAAGAGAAAATTCTATATGGTAGTGGTGAGACCTGTAATGTTTTATGGCGGAGAATGTTGGCCATTAAAACAGAAACATAAAAGTATGTTAGGTGTTATAGCGATGAGGATACTCTTAGAGACAATGTGAAACAAGTTAGATGAAAAGGTTGGAGTAGCTCCAGTGGAAGATAAGATTAGAGATATTTTCCTTGGATGGTATGGTCACATAAAATTTCGGCCTTCTGATGACCTGTTAGGTGAGTGGATATATTAGATTTGACCTATGTTAAGAAATGTAGAGGTAGACCTTAAAAGACTTGGTTAGAGAATATTAGAAATGACTTTTTTTATTATATGTGAATGAGACTTTTACTCTTAATAGGATAAAATGGAGAAAAATAATGCATGTTGCTGACTCCACATAGTAGAATAAATGTTTGATGTCGTTGTAGTAGTTGTGTAACATTAATTTTATTTTAATTTGAAGAAAATAGGCAATCATGATTGTAATACGATGTTATTTAGGAATATAATTGAACCATCATGTTAATTAGAGTTAAATATTCTCATCTTATTATTGCTCTATCATTGATCGATTAAGGAGGTCTTGCAGCAAATTGAAGCGAGGATGAGGAGTTGCTATAGTTGAGTAGAGGAAAAGATTCGCCGTCATGGCTATGAATGAAGGATAGAAAGCCTTTTGATGGTGCACAATGCAAAATGATGAGGGGTGGAGTTATTTGCATAAGAATTTGTTTGGGAAAATCATCAACGACGGCTATGAATGCATGAGTGAGAGAGATATGCTGGTGCTTGAACAAGCATTTGCTTTCGTGGGGCCTTCATGTACAATTCGGCAAATGCGAGAGGGAGCTAAGTTAGGAGGGGATTAGGGCTAATGGATGATAGTATATATGTATGTAATATCATCATTGGAAGTCATGCTTCCCAGTGGGGAGCATAGTCACATTCTAGCTATAAAAAATAAGGTGAGTTTTTTCCTTTAAAATGCTTACCTACATAGGATAGTCCAAATAGCTCGTGAAATGTGGTTTCTAAAATGGGATAAGCTTCTTGGAATTGAGATCCAAATGATACCTAACTCTCATTTGCTTCCCTAATGTATTATGCTCTAATGCAAGAGAAATAAATAATAATAATAATAATAATAACTAAAGTAGCCCTTGATGTTTCACTCTATAATGCATATAAACCTTTGACTCTTTTGCCTCTAATGACAATCAAAGAACCTTGTAAACCTTGAGGATCTAACAACCCTAAAATACTTGTACCTTGCATCACTTAATGCCCAAAGATTAAACTTATGACATCACCCAATACCACAATGGTGTATGAAAGAGCATAA
>JAJBZI010019169.1:0-10042 GCA_021234465.1 Dendrobium hybrid cultivar
CATTTACTACGAAGACCAATATGGAGATATAGGAAACATGTTTTAGCACTGAGCATTTGAATTGTTCATGGATAATTTGCATGTCAATGAACATATCCTTTTGTGATTAGATAGCGTTGTTGCATTTGCTTGTGCCAAGGAAGACTTAGAGGGTCAACAACTTAGCCTCTCAGGGTTATCTTTAGTCTTCGCCGCCACACATTCCCTACTATGTGGCTCGTTAAGAAGAGACTAGGCAAGGTCGGTTAATTTAGAGCCCTTCTTTGCTCAGATTACTTGAACTTGGGGTTGACATATTCATTTGGATGAGATGATTTTGGTGGAGTTGTTTTCATATTTTTATACTCGTACATGCCTTAACATGTATTTTACTGGTATTTTATAAATTCCAATAGATCCGAACTCGATAGACAATAAAAGCAAAGACTTGTCCGAGAGTGGTCATCCTCAATCTTTGTTGTATGATTGTTATGGAATTTGACTCAGTTTGCATAGTGGAATTCATGGAAAGTTACGCAGGACTCCTCAGAATTGGAGGACTTGTCCCTCCAATAGGAGGTGCCATCTCAAAGCAACACACCATCGCCTTAGTCAGTGAGCCATCAATGGAATTCGCCAAGTTGACCACAAATGATGGATCATTCCCAAAAAGACAAACTCGCTTCATCACGCTCAGCTAGCCATATAGTTTGCTACTCTTATAGTTCAACTGGACTTGCCCTTCGTATTGAAATGGCCAAGAGCCTCACCTGAGGGGTCGCCAACCCTGCAAAAGAACTCGTTGATGAGAGTCATTTCAGTCGATCCATCTTAGGACTCGCTTATGAACATTTGGTAGAAAGGTGAGAACAAATACCATGTCAAGTGCCCATCAAAGCAAGACATGTGTCTATGACAGCTAGTATTAAGTCTCTTATTTGTCATTATACTTTTTATTTTCTTAGGTGCATCCTTCCCTGGAGCCTTTGGATTCTTATAAATAAAAGGTAAAAAAGTACATTTTGGATTTTTTTTAGCACATCTTAGAAGTTTTATTAAGCTAGTAAAATTTTTTACTCTAAAAATCTTCTTCTTCCTTTGATACTCATGACATGTTCTTTTGTCCAAGTCTTTTGAGCTTGTTTGCTAGTAAGGTTGGTTCTCTCTCATGGATATGCTTGGATCTAACAATACTGATTTAAGCTCATTTTGTAATTTCTTTTTCTTGAGTAAATATAGGAATGTTTCAATAATTGTGAGTTGATTTGTGATTTTTGTTTTGCTTCAAAATATATGCTTGAGTCAAATAAGAATTTTTACCATCCTTGGCTTTCTTTATCAACATGTGAAGTTATGATGCTAAAATGTAGACTTAAATAGGCTGGGCAAGAAGAATAGAACGTGAAAGACATCAAGAAGCTAGTTAGCATGAACTAATGTTAAGGATTAGGAATGAAAAATAATGAAAGATATTACGGCTAGACCATATGAAAAATAATCCTACTAAGACTAATTAAGATGACTTTTCAAGAATAACAACTCCTTTTATGAGCAGCAGTATTAATCCTAACGAAGTTTCTTATTGAATCCATGCATTAGCTTTCTTTTTTACACTATTCAGTGCTGTGATTTGACTAATTTTTCTCTAGCTTAGTAATATGTTTCGTTTAACTTTTTTTTTTCTCTTTTAATTTTTTATAAATGTATTAAAAGATTTATGTTATAATTATTCAATAAGTTTTACGTTAGATGTTGATTAGCTAACGCAAACCTTCACTTTTTTCATTCAGGACTTGGGATCTGACAATGACAGTTTTTTGTACAGAATGCGAAACGAGCATATATGTGAAAATGTTGGAGTAGCTCCAATGGAAAATAAGATTAGATAGAGTCACCTTAGATGATTTGGTTACATAAAATATCGACCTTTTGATGATCCAGTTATGAGAGTATATGTATTAAATTTGACCTATGTTAAGAGAGTTAGAGGTAGGTTTAAAAAAACTTGGTTTGAAAATATTAGAAATGACTTCTTTTCTATTAGATTTAAATGAGAATTTGACTCTTAACATGACACAATGAAGAAAAAATATTCATGTAGTTGATCCCATACAGTGTGATAAAGGTTTGATGTTGTTGTTATAATTTTCTGTAAATTACTTCGTGTTGTCTTTTACTCTAAAATATCTCAATAGTTACATCTTGCACTCTATTTTCCCTACTTCATTCACTATAAAATCTCATCATCCTCATTATTAGGATTAGCATTCTGAATCTTTATTCATCACACTATTGGGTAATATTTATTTTGCATTTTTTTTTTCCATAATTGAATAAGAAAGTATTCATTATCTTGTGAAATAGTTTCTTTTAAAAGAATTGATCAAGCATTTCATGTTTCATGGGCTCTTCTTTTTTGGTGCCGCTTATTGTTTATACACCAAGGATGGAAACATTAAGTAACTGTGGCTACTTAGAAAGCATCATTTAGTAAAATTAATTGATTCATATTACAAATTGTGGAATATTGCGATAATATTTTTCTTGTGCAAGATCTCCAATGGTAGCTACAATTCTCCCTGAAGCAGAATATCAAGATCTTTTTTTTTTCTTGGCACTATTATCCTATGCTATAGAGAAATATTGAATAATGAGTTTAATGATTGTGGCATTTAGTCTTGTCAACTATGGTATATAAGAATGGATTGTGCAAGTTCAGACATTTGATACTTCAATGGAAGCCTTAAGTGTTGTCATGAATCTAGTGGATCAAACTTCCTGGAAATCTAAAATTGATTGATTTAGGGTTTAACTTGTGATCACAATAGGAGCTTTTCTTAGTGCAGGCCTCTTCATTTATATGAGTCTAATTTATTCGAGAACTCTATTATACACAATATTTTCGAAGTGCTTGGCATAACTTGACGTGCAATAGTTCTTTTTTGTTTCAATGCACAAAGCGAGGCGGGGCTTTCGCTAACTTTAACATTCATTAGTCGTATATCATATATACATTAATTATGCATTTATATTTCTAATTACCTTCACAAATATCCTCATAGATGTCGATCGAGTCATGACAAGGATATTCTCTCTTAGAGTAGATGCCCAAGGTGGTTCATCCAAGGCCCCCAGAAGGATTCACCCAACGAGAGGATGCCATTTGCCCGCATCCACTCAAGAAACTCGTCTTATGATGGGTGACCAAAAGGCACTTAGCTAAAAAAGTCGATAATTACTCATTTTAATCAAGCTCTTACCTTAGAGCCCGTCGGGCTGGCTAAATTCATTTACAAGAAAGCACCAGCCTTAGCAACCCCCCATCCATTCAGTTACAAATAATGTTAGGCTTAGCAACTCATCATCCCCTCTTACACTTTAGCTTGCCTTTATTAGTAGGGTGGCACCGAGCCTCTTACTATTCACTGGCATCACAAGCCAACTCTCTGGTTACACGTCCATCCCCTCTCAGGATTCACCCTACACCTACTTGCTCCCTCTTTAGCTCGCCCAATGATTGCCAACTCATCAGATCATTGACTTCATCCTCTCGGGGGATCAAAAGTTGCCATATGTCCTAGATTAGTATGTAGCATTGTATGGGCATTTATGTGTAGTCCACATTTTCATCTTTTAGGTGCAGCCTTGCCTTTCTTACAGCCCTCAAAATCCTATAATAAGAGGTGATGATGAATGTTATAAATTTGGACTTTGACATTTTGGAGGTCTATAAACATTTTTGGGACTTGACTATTGACTGAGATTGTGAAGATGTTGTTTCCGCATTCTCTATCCTCCACTTTTCCCCATTCTCTATTCTCACAAACAGGTTCTCAAGCTCACCAAGCAATCTGTATGTAGGATTTGGCATCATCCATTGGACTTAATTCATCGGCTGGGTAGATTTATTGAAATACAATAATATCAATTGTGGAGAACTCATAATGAGAAGAAGCACTGCACGTCTTGCGTAACTCCTACAATTATTGTGGCTACTGTTCTTGGGAATCTCAATCATACTTATTTGCATTCAATGGGTGAGTAATGGGATACTTCTCGGCACTTTGTGTCGATTGAAAGAGATGTTTGGTACCCTCCCCCCTCACAAGTGGATAAAAAATAAATATTTTTATGGCTCCCTTAAGACATCTTATGTTGCTGGTGTGGGAATGGTTATCAGAGATGACAATGGTATGTTAATAAAGGTGGCCGACCAAAAGTGGGAGCATTGAGATGTTATTAAAGTAAAGCTTTATGCTATACATGCTATTAACTCAACTATTGAGCCTTGGATGGAGGAATGTAAAGGCATAATCATTGTAATAAAGCCATTGATTTTTTTTCCTAAAATGACAGTTGATTTTTTTTTGTTTGGCATTGGCTAGATGACCCTAATGTTCCCTCTGACTTTCATTGTATTTTGAATGTAGAGAGAGGGAGAGTTGCTTAGGGTTGATTGTATCTGTTTTATTTCATTTTAATGTAATTACAACTTTCAAGGGCAAATTTGGATCCAACATTTTATTAAGTGTGATAAGCATGGATTGATGCTGTAGACCAGAAGACAATTTGCTTGACAAGCGACCTAAGCAAGAATTGTCGATGAACATGGAAAACATGGAGTATGTCAGTCATTGAAATATGTAGAAAATGGAAGAGTGACCCTTGAAGGCAATTAAGGAGGCCTTGGGCAGCCACATCGAAAGAACACAAGGCGAAGATATGCCCGAGGGATCATCTGACTCAGTAGCCCGATAGAGACCCTTACAGAGGGTGCTTGCCTATGCACCCGTTGCTGACCACACTCGCACCTAGACGTGATGAGGAGAGTTGCCTATTGACCAAGCAAGTTAGGATTGAGGGGTTGAAGCTAACCAATTCCTTGTCAATGTCTATCTCCAATGTAAAAGCATCCCTTAAGTTCCAAGTGCCTTACCTAAAACCATATTGAGGAAAGACTGGCGACATTGACCATGTTTGCCATCTTCTAGTCTATAACCTTCCTATTGGACGTAGACGACGTTCTTAATTGTCGTCTATTCTTTACTATACTCACAGAATCGGTGCTCAGGTGGTTCACTTGCCTGTCGGTGGGAGTGATCATCTCATTTTTTGAGTTCAATTGTAATGCAATTTACCCGCACCCAAAGACCCCTAAGAGCTCATAGGCCTTGTTGAAGATGACACAAGAGTATGGGGAATCACTGAGTAACTTTATAGTGAGATTTTAAAGAGAAATGCTAGACATCAAGGATCAAGAGCCTGCAGTCGCCGAAGCTACCTTAACCCAAGGATTAAGGGAGGGTCCTATTAGATATGCACTTAGCCTACAAAATTTGAAGGCTATTCATCGAGCTGTTAGAACTAGCGAACTGTCATGTGAATGTTGAAGAATACAATCGGCTAGCCGAATCCTCCACAATCCTCCACCATAACGAGATCACCCCCAAGCGAGATCCCCATTAATGAAGGGAAGGAGAAAGAGTCCATCCCATGGATAGGAGGGACAAAAGACCAAACCTGATGCATGATCAGATCAATAGAGGGTGCCCGCACAAAACATTCCCTTGAATAGCAGAGCCACTAGCCCCAAGAGTCAAGGAACCTCCTTGTGAAGATCGCTCATCGAGCTCTCATTTACCCTACTGATACTTCGTTGAGAGTTTCAATGGTCGAGCTCGTAGAGGCTTTTTAGAACAATGAGTTCTTTAAATGCTCATCATTGATTGAAGTCATCGCTAACACTCGAAACACCTCTAGGTATTGAGCCTTTTATAGAGACCATTGTCACAACATGGAAGAGTGTCACCACCTGTATTGCCTTGTGGAGGAATTAATCAAGACTAGGAAGCTGAAGGAGTTTATGCTCATCGATTAGGCCTACAGGTAGGGAAGGAACTTATTGAGGGAAACACAAATGAGCTAGTACAAGCCCACTTGATGCATATAGCCGGCATGGTGCCCATCATCATCGGCAAGGAACACGCAAACTTGCTTGTGAATCACAAAAGACAGTGAGTAGGAGAAGTCAACTCGACGTCTGCCTGCCAAGCCATTGTGATAAGTGTCGCCCCCATCACCTTTGACAAAGAAGATAAATTGATTGGAGGGAATCCTCATAATGGCACATTAGTCATCACTACCAGCTTGACCATGTTCTGCTAGACATGGGAGCTTAAAAAACTTCGTTTTTAAATGTCTTTGATAAGATGAATTTGTTTGCTTCTTAAATCATCCCTACTATAGTCTATGATTTCTCTGATGAGTGCCACAACACGGAAGGAGTGCTCACCTACAAGTTACCTAGGGTGAGGGCGAACACTAGTAAAATGCAATGGTTGACTTCATCATAGTCAACGCCCCGACAACCTACAACGTTATGGTAGACCTCTGTTAAATACATTCAGGGCCGTGGAGATCAGGATGAAGGGAAACCTCACCTAGTCGTGTACTTGCTGTCTGAGAGCAGTTAATAAAGTGGTGGCCTCCTCAAAGGTTCTCCGACCAGATGTAGAGCAGGGCCTAGGCCTCATCTGAAGAGGTTGAAGAAGTGCTCGCCGTTGAAGGCGAATAAGTAAGAACCCTCAGGATCAGCACTTCCTTGAGTAGAGAATATCGGGACGAGTTCATGCAAGCGTTGCAGGGCAACCTTGACATATTCGCATGTACAACAACAAAGATGTTTGATAGTAGCGAAGATATTGCTTGCCACCAACTTAATGTGAGGGGGGATGCTCTCCCCATTAAGCATTCTTCAGCTACTTGACTGGATCTCAAGAAACTCATCAAAGATGAAGTGGAGAAGCTTAAGGCCATCGATTTTCATTAGAGAGGTTCAGTAACTTGATTGGATCTCCTATATTGTCATGGTGAAGAAAGTAACAAGTGGAGGATGTGTGTGGACCTTACCAATCTAAATTTGTTGTGCTCAAAAGACGGTTATCTATTGCCCATGATCGATGCCCTAGTTGATTCGAAATAGGCTTTTTAGTGATAAGTTTTTTAGATGCATTCTTCAGCTACCATCAGATTAAAATGCATCCAAACGACTGTGAGAAAATAACTTTCATTATGTTTAAAGCCTTAGACCCCAAGGTCATGCCCTTCGAGCTGAAAAACACGTTGGTGATTCATTAGATAATGATGGATAAGGTTTTTAAAGAGCAAAAAGAAAGAAATTTTGAGGTCTGGGACGATCTCTTGCTGAAGAGAAAATTGCCCAACTAGCATATTGAAAACTTGAAAGAGACATTCGCCACCCTTAAGAGGCATAATAGGCGTGCAACTGTAACCACTAAGAGGTAGATTTTGTGTTGGTTGAGGAAGATTTCTAGGTTTCATACTCTTGCCGGAAGGTATCAAGGTCAACCCTAATAATTTGAAAGCCATCCTCAAAATGAAATCATCCCAGATGGCCAAGGAAGTGCAGCGACTTAATGGGTGGATCACTAGGCTAAATTTTTCATCTCCAGACTCAACAAGAGGTGCTCGCCGTTCTTCAAAGTCTTATGAAATGCAAAGACATTTTCTTGGGGCGAGGACGACGAAGTAGTATTCCAGCGATGAAAGCTCCTCCTTTCTTTGTCACCCATTCTCTAAAGCCCATGGTCGGGCATGATGTTATTGTTGTATCTAGGGGTTGACGAGGATGCAATCAATTCTATACTCATTAGTGAAGGAAAAAATAATGACTTTATTATGTGAGCAAAACACTTAGAGGCGTGGAGTTGCGATATCCAATCATGGAAAGACTCGCTTGATCGCTAATATGCTTTGCTAGAAGGCTGCGGCCATACTTTCTGGCCCATTCAATCCAAGTAGTGATCGATCATCCACTCAATGTTATGCTTTCTAAGCCAAATCACTCGGAAAGATTACTTAAATGGGTAGTGGAACTCGGTAAAATTCCAAATCTCCTACTCGCTAAGGACAAACATCAAAGCTCAGACACTCGTTGATTTCCTCGTCGACCTTACTTATTCTAGTGTAGAATTGGAGGACACAACCCCACAATGGCACTAGAACCTTTACGGCGACAGTGCCTCGGGCGAAACAAGGAGTTGGCATGGGTAACAAAGCAGAGTATGAAGCCCTACTCACAAGCCCACACCTTGCCTCCAGACTGCAGACAACCTAGTTAGAAGTGTACCTCGACTCACAATTGATGGTCCACTAAATTAATGGTGAGTATGAAGGGATGAGCTACTACTGAAATACTTGTTCAAAATGAAAATAGAGGACAACCAACTCGAGTGTTTTCAAATATCCTAAATCCCAAGGTATCAAAATCAACTCTTTGACAACCAACTCGAGTGTTTTCAAATATCCTAAATCTCAAGGTATCAAAATCAACTCTTTGATCTCCTCTCCAAACAAGAAAATCTTGATGGCTATCATCAGATTAGAATCCGCACAGGGGATGAATGGAAAACAGTCTTCAAAATGAAGGATGGCCTATTTGAATGGCTAGTCATGCCATTTGGGTTGAGTAATGCCCCAAGTACATTCATGAGAATCATGACCCAAGTATTTAGGCCATTCTTAAGTAAGTTTGTTTTTGTATATTTTGATGGCATTCTTATATACAGTTATTTTGTTATCTTGCACTTGGACTATCTTCGGCTAGTGTGTAGTGTCCTGAGAAAGGAGCAACTTTATGCTAACCCTAAGAAATGTGTCTTCCTTACCGACTAGGTCGTATTTTTGGGCTTTATAGTTTCAACCCCGCGGGATCTTTGTAGATCCCAAGAAGGCCAAAGCCATAGTCGAGTGGCCCATCCCTAAGAACATCAAGGAAGTTCTTAGCTTCCATGGCCTAGATACCTTATATATTCATTAGGAACTTTAGCACCAGTCTCTTTAATCGTTGATTGCGTTAAAAAGAGGGAGTTCCTTTGAACCGCGGCTGCCAACAGAGCCTTTAATGATATTAAGAAAAAGATGGTGGAAGCATCTGTTATAAAACTACCTGATTTTTCTAAAGTCTTTGAGGTATCCTGTGATGCCTTTAGAGTTGGTATCGGTAGAGTCCTTTCCCAAGAAGGTCATCCTGTGGCTTATTTTAGTGAGAAACTAAATGATATTCGTTAAAGGTACTCTACATATGATAAATAGTTTTATGCTTTGATTCAGTCCCTGAGATATTGGCGGTACTATTTGTTCTCATAAGAGTTTATCATCTTTTCTGATCATAAAGTTCTACGTTATATAAACTCTGAAAAAGTTAAAACACACACCATGGGAGGTGGGTTGAATTCTTTTAAGAATTTACTTATACACTTAGGCACAAGATGGGAGTAGAAAACCGAGCTATGGATGCTCTTAGTTGTCGTGTGATGACTTTGATAAAGGAGAGTTGAAGTTACTGGATTTGAGCAGCCGAAAGACGAGTATATTGATTGCCCTAATTTTTGAAAAGTTTATTCCATCCTCACCTCTACGGGTGAACGTATTGTAGATGACTATATCGTCAAGGATGAATACTTATTTCAGGCCCATAAGCTCAGCATCCCATCCACATCACTGAGTGAGTTTTTTGTATGGGAGCTTTATGCTGGTAGTCTAGCTGGTCATTTTGGTATAGACCAGACCATTGAAGCTTTGTGATATTGATTTTTTTGGCCTCATTTATAGCGAGACATTGCCATGCTGGTCAATAGAGGCCATTCCTACCAATTGGCCAAGCAGGTAAAACAAAATATTGGATTGTATACAACCTTACCTGTTTCATCTTGTCCTTGGCAAGACATTAGTATGAATTTTGTTCTTGACTTGCCAAAGACCATTCGTCTGAATGATGCCATTTGTGTCATGGTGGATCGATTTTTCAAAATGGCTCATTTCTTACCTTGCTCCAAAATTTCTGATGCTTCAGTTGTAGTCAAATTTTATTTTAAGGAGATTGTCAAATTACACGGTTTATCCAAAACTATTGTATCTGATAGAGATGTCAAATTTATTAGTTATTTTTGGAAAACTTTATGGATGAAAATGGGCACAAAACCTCAATTTTCTACTTTTTACCTACAGATTAATGGTTAGATTGAGATAGTTAATAGAAGCT
>JAJBZI010019179.1:0-10328 GCA_021234465.1 Dendrobium hybrid cultivar
GAAGTCTTAATATTAAGTTATTTCTAAAATTCTATTTACTTTTAGGTGCTATATTGGAAACTTTCCGTTTCTGCCCTTCTATTTATGTGTTATTTAGTTTTAGCCTTAAAGGCATGTTTGTCTTTGTTTTCTTTTTCTCTTTTTTGGCCTATATAAGGGTCCTTATGTCTGTAATAGGGGATGATGAATGATATAATAATTTCAGTTTTAGTTTCATTCCTTACTGAGTGTAGTGGTGGAGAATCCTTAGTGAAGGGAAAACGAATTACCCAACAACTTTAGGCTGTTGGTAGAGAGAAAAAAAGAAGTTTCCAACAGCCTATTTGTGCTCTTGGCTTGTATCTTTGCATTTCGATTTACTGTTTCTTCCACCTTACCTTCTTCTCCTTACTCCATCAAAATAGCCACCATTTCTCACTGTTTTAGCCACCAAATAGCAAAAATCTGCTATATTTCTATTGTCCAACCGCCCCAACAACAGTGCAACTGCTTCGCTGCAATTTCTGCAACTACCCGACCCAGGAAACCAGCCACTATTCAGTCCAGCCCTCCTTCCAGCTGCTGTCCAAGCAGCAAATCATCCAGACGAGCCATTTCCCTCATCCATTTTACCTCCCTGCTGCTCTAAGCTTCATTCTCCACTCATACAACCACCTACTCTAAGCTTCATTCTCCACTCATACAACCACCTACCGCCAAGAAAACACCACCCAACAGCTTCCCTTCCACCATCCCACCACCCAGCCGACTTCCCTAATCATCCGATGATTTTTGGAAGCCAAACAGTCATTTTGGGAGCCCAACAGTCACTTATCGGAAGCTCAAAAGTCACTTGATAGCTGTCCAAATTCTTCCCCAAGTCTGACTCTTTACATTTCCAAAGTAGCATACCAAGCTTCACAAAAGAATTCTGTTGTTATAAGCTCTTTCCCCTTCCAAAGAAAAGTTAAAGCTAAAATTAACACCCCTTTTTATTTGCCAAGGCAGTCACCTGTCATCTTTTTCAAAATCATTAACTCACCCCACTTAATTCAAAAGTCCCCAAGGCAATTCAAAAACTTTCCTCACCCCAAGGCTTAACTCCAACAGCCGCAGAAAATCTCTGCATTCAGCCCCTCCACCAACTACCATCTTCGACCAACTACAGCAGCTGCTTACAGCCACTTTTCAACAACAGCCATTGGTTGTTCTTTCCTGCAGTCCAGCAGAAATTTTTAGCAGCATTCCCTTTCCTACACTACCATATTTCCTTCTCAACTCCAATGCCAATAGCCGGCTAAATTTTGCTATCTGTTTCACATCAATTTCACAACAACCTTCTATCTTTTCCATTTCCATTCCGCTTTCAGGTGAATCATACAGCAACCGAAATTCCCTGCATCTGTCGTTCTCTGCACACAGCCAACAACAACCACAAAGAACACCTACGGCAACAGATTTAATTCTCCTACAGCTATCCATTTATTCCAGCCGTAATTTTTGATTGCCTTTTCCTACAGTAGCCATATATTTTCATTTCGTTTTACAACAATTTTTTTCGATTCCATTTAACATCAATTATTTATGCAAGGAACCCTCTTTCTTATCCTACATCACAAATTCTTAATGGCCAAAAAATAAGTATTATTAACTCCTTTCTTTTTAGATTTCTCCAAAGCATTTCTCTTAAAGCTTTATCATATGTATTCTCTAAATCAATAAATAGTATATGTATATCCTCCTTAGTCTCTTTGTACTTCTCCATCAAACCTCTCAGCAAATCTATACCTTCCATAGTGGACCTACCCGGCAAGAATCCAAACTGATTTTGAGAAACATTAATATCATATTGTAACCCATGCTCAACTACTCTCCCATAATTTTAATATATGACACATTAACTCAATTCCTCTATAATTCACATACTCTTGTGCATCATCATTATTTTTAAAAATAGGAATCAACACACTTTTATTTACTCTTATGGCATCTTTAGTCTTCAAAAAAATATTAGAGTTTAGTAAAACAAGAAATTCCTAAATCTCCGAAACATTTCTATACTTTTATTAGAATAACAGCAAGTCCTACTACTTTTTCACACATCATTTTGTTTTAAATGTCTCCAACCATGATTTTATTAAAACAACAATAAGAATAAAAATATCTATTTTCATTTAAGATGCTTAAATCACTAAGTCAATTATATTCTCACAACCTTCATTGACAAGAATGCAACTCAAAGTCCTATTTACCCAAATCTACTTATTGTATACACATTTGATCTTTTATGCAACTATAGATTTTGGGATACTTGAGGAAGATATCATAAGAGAAACAATTTTTGTAGTTCCTCAAAAGAACATGAGAACACTACTCCTAATATTTTTTGAAATTTAAGTGGTGAATCTTTCATATCTTCGTGGCAAAAAAATATATTTAATATGGAACATTTATTATTATACCACTTAAAAATATGAATTCATTACCAAATCACGCAATTTGCAAGAACTTCTGATATGTAACCCCAATGTATTAGTTCCCGCATAAGTGCCATTACTCGGTGCTAACTTAAACGAAATCATTCATGATTGTTTTTTTAAGGAATAACCCTTAAATTTATCTTAAATATAAAAAACACCTTTTCTAAAACCTTAATAGGGTAAATCAAGAAGAATCCTTCAAGAATAAAGCCAACCCATAAGCACAATCAAATCAAGTTGGGAGGGTCCTCAAGACCATGTCAAAATCTAGGTCTAGGGCTTGTCACTCATCTTAAGATTAAAGTATGATAATGAAAGTTGATTAAGCAGAATTTTAGTAAGCAACTATCAAAAAAACTAACAAAAAGTAAGTTGCCTGTGCTATTTAAAATGTCATATCTGATCACAAAAAAATCACCATTAATTTTTTTAGTACGTGTGTCCATGCTTCAGAGCCTTAATCTTGAAATAGTTTGGACATTGAAGGTAGGGATAAACAGTCCAAAGATAAAGAAACAACTTATATTTTTGAAAATATCTAACGTTAGCAGAGTAAACTGTTCAAAAAAAATGTAAACCCACGCACATATTTTCTAGCCAATACTTTAGTCATACATGCTTCCTTGAGTGACTGCAGCATCAAAGAACAAAAGCCAGCTTGAAGCATTATGTAACACTCTAGCCAAATTAAGTGGAACATTCTGAAAATTGATTGATCACTGTCAATGGAGATAATACATGGCAGATAAAAGAATACCAAATAAGGGAATTATTACTAGTATATCTCTAGAAACTACTTGAATTATCTATGTCACACCTATGTCCTACACGATAACATCATGCTACCCAAATCATTGAACCCTTTCAAAAAATCCACCATTATTAAAACTGTTAAGATTCAATAAGTATGAAATTACATTTTAACACTTTACCTGCTGCCTATCATCTTACATAAATGGAAGACAGCCAATCAATGATGACAAGAAGCAATGGGATAGCATTTCTATGATTATGAATAACTCAACCAAGATTGCCAATAAATATGATAACAAATTGTATACTCATTAAGCAAAGTACTTTTGTGTGGAAAAAGGAAATATTTAGGTACATTAAGCAATTCATGAAGTTGATGGTGGTAGAGAAGTAAAAATACAGTTAAATAAATCAGTCGTCTGCCACCTTTTATGCACGGAATCTTTGAGAATAATGACAACCTTGTTTCTCCAAGCATGAATACAATCAATGACTTATCAACTTTTACATTATCTCAACAGAAAAACAAAACAGGACTCTCAAACGCAACAGTACCTCTAACATATCTTAGGATGACTGATAGTCCTCGTAATGATTTAACAATTGGTGAGCTTTCAGCAATTTCAACAAATTACTTTTAGTAGAATACTAACAGCACTGTGGAAATGACAATATTAAAAGGCAGGGTTACAAACCATAACAAGAGCGCTGCTAGCCATATGTAACAGTTCTTCACCGTACATATTCTCCTGAGGATCCAGATCACTTGAAAGCACAAGATTTTTACAATACATATCCGCCATCTTGATAGATGTTTCCACAAGTTCTAGAGGAATATTCATCAAGACAAGATAAATCAGAAATAATACCAAATGAAATGCTTAAAAACATTTAACAAAACACAAAAATAAAGTAGAGACTTAAATAGCTATAAAGATATGAAAGAAGTACGAAGTTTGACTCAAAGAATGCTAATAATAAAATCTACTGAAAGCAATTTCTGAACCAAGGGAACATGACGGAAAAAACTAATACCACCATCAAGAAATAAGAAACTCCTCATGAAACAATTATATGATTGTAAATGCTAGCGATAGAATTTATATGTGATTTAAAAGCTCATTTTAGTTATATATGGTCAAAAATCTAACATATTCTTCACTTCGCTAAAGTTTGAGAAGTAATGAAACAATTTTTCACTGAATTACAGCTTTTAATAGCTTTGGGATGCACATGATTAAAACAAATTACACTTCATGCCATTAGTTTCAATGCCATTCACATGTGTGGTCAGTACACAGATTAAACAAGTACCAACTAGTTACCTCCATTAAACAACAATGACAAATATAATTAAATAAGTCATGATAGAAAGATGCATGCTGGTCAGAAGTCTTAAATGCTGTATAGATCTGAGTGCTAACAACAAGAAATTCATTGATAATTAAATTGACCAAAGAAAAAATAAAATGGTTAAGATTGATGTATGGCAAAATTAGGAATGTTTATATGAGCCAAAAATGTTAGAATCACATCTTTGAAGATAAGGTTATTGAAATTAAACTTAGGTGGCTTGAAAATGGACGGCAATAATATTTCCATTTCCTGCATCTCTCATGTCTGCTGGCCCGTGAAGGAAAGAGAATTAATTGCATACAAAACCATGGATATCTCCCTGTGGCACTCAGGGTTTTGTGTGTTGTAGCTTCCTTATTTATGTAGCTTGTTTTGGTAGAATTTTAATTCATTCTTGCGGTACAAAATCTAGATGATTCTAAAATTATCTCTATTATAGAATTAAGAGCCGTTGCTGTATTTTCCTAAGAGATTCTTGCACTCAGGTTGTATTAAAACCCTAATCCAATCTTCTAGATAATTTACAACAACAACAATAATAACATCAAGTCTTTATCCCACAACAGGGTGTCGTCTACATCAATTTAACAGAAATAAAATTATTGTTTCCACACTTCCATCTATTCCCCTTTATATATTCAAACCTGGTATCAGAGTCGATTCCCAATAAGGAAGTGGCCGATGGTCACAAGAAGGCTTTGATTGGGTTAAGCAAAGATAGAGAGAAGGTTGGATCCTCCCCCTCCTAACCAAACCTCACCACGAATTAATTAGCCAACATGGCACACTTTGTTCAAAAGATCATTCCAGCAAGGTGAAAATTTGTATACCTTTATAGTAAGTATTAGACAACCAAAGCCAAATTATCCTTTTTTTTTTCTCAACCTGGGATAACAATAATGAGCTAGTGATGTCTTGGCTTATCAACCTAACGAAAGAATACATTGGGTCATTGTATTTATAGCTCACAATACTGCAAAAGTGTTTTAGAGGATAAGGCATCTTTAACCTAAAAATTCAATAAAACTGCGTAAACCACATTAAAATGCTTAGAACCTCAAATAAATGAGAATAAACGTCATTAAAGTCTTCACAATTCTCACCAAAATTAAGCGAGAGTTTGACCGAAATTTGAAAATAATTGATGTGAGGAGTGTGATGGAAAGTACAAAAAACAAGTGGAGAAAACTTATGATTTTCTAGTAAGTCTTAACCTGTCCTGATGAATTTTGTGCAATGATACTTTGTATCATGCCATTAACCTCAAATTGAAGAAGCTTTGCTGAAGTATAAAGAGAAGAAAAAAGGCCAAAGAATATGCTCAAAAAATACCTCCAAATTGAGTCATTGGCTCTTTTTACTAAAGAGTCTATAATCAATTTGAAAAGCCAATCATCTCTATGCCTCAAGACATGCAAAAAAAAAGGAAATTTATGGTATGATGTTTGTTTAAAAAAACAATCATAAAAGGGAATGGCTGAAAATTAAATGAAAGATCTACACACCTGTTAACTTCAACTCAACTCAATATGAAAGCCAACACAAAGATACACATGCCTATCAAGCCAAAATTAAGGATTTAAATATGAAAGTGAAAAAATGCCAACCAAAACACATCGGCAAACATTGATAATTGGTCACACACTTCCAGCTCATGATTATCCAAGCCAAACTGCCCTTCCGTACTTGCACTCATGCAAGCAAAATTGCATTGAGGATTTTATGTGGTGCCTCCCATTTGTTTACCTACCAAATTCATAACTCAAACTTCTACATGGGCTTCCCATTCATCTTTTCACTCGTGTGCAAGGTTGTTTTCATCTATCAAGGCTTCCAAGGCCTATGCGTTACACCTATAGCTAAAATTTGACTTCTTGAATTATGGCCCGCCTTTTATTTTTCTTTTCTAACCTTCACTCTACCCTCAGGATGGCACTCCCTTTTCCACATTCTAAATCTTTTCTACTCATCTCCTCAACTATTATGGGCTGCTCATCCCAACCTTCCCTCTCTTTGCTCCCTACATCTCCTCGATCATCTCCATCATTTGTAGATCCTAGGATTTAGGTGGTTTCCTTCAATCCACCTTCATAACCCCCTACTCTGATCGCTCCAATACTCCCTATGGTCCCTCTGACTTATGCTTCAAACTTGCCTCTTTTGTTAATGTGGTTTGTATATTGACAGGTTCACCTTCATCTATGCAAACCACAATATTTTTTTTCATTTGACCATCATATTCTCATTACACAAACAATTTATGCTTATTATTACTAATGCTGAGACCTATTAACTTGGACAATCATTCTCTTTCATAGTTTTTGAACAATTCTCTTAAATTTGTCCCAACATGAATATAAATCACAAGTCCAAGTAACATTGATAACTGGCAAGTGACCATCATATTATTAGCAAACTTTCAAAGGAGTAAGATTACACTAAACTTTTTTCTACTTATAAATACTGCATCAACAACTTTTCACTAAGAATGCTAAGTGTTTACCCCATTTTGATTATTTTGAGGAATAATCTATTATCTTTCTATGAATGGATTTTCTAAGTTACATTTACATTTCTATCATAAATAAACTTTATACTCTTTGGGATCTATTTTTGGTAAACTTTTTCCACATTAATGCCACTGTTAACCATCTTTTTAGGCCATCAGTGGCCAAGCTCCTAGTGATAATAGATGTTTCCTCTCGTTTTAATAATGAGGTGTGGAATAGTTTATTGCCTTCAAGTTACTAAAAAACTTTAAATTTGAAGGCATCCACCAATATTGCTCTGTCTATAAATCTTTTAGCCATATTTACTTAAATTGCTTCAAGGCCCACCTGAATTCACAAAAATCAAATGTTTAGGATCATGAAGCACATTCAAATGAACAAACTATCATACCGATTACTACTTCATCAATTGAATATACAAATAGAATCCAGGATCAATTGATATTTTGGAAGATGCACATGGGTGCTTGCCTTGGTAATCCTCCATTTTTTTGTCATCTACGCCTCTTTCAAATAACATGCATATTGATCCTCCTATTCTGAAATTTTATCTCTCCTACTAGAAGACATAGAAAATCCTAATACTCTAGAACCCCCCCCCCCCTTTTTTCAAAAAGAAGGATTCTAAGTGATCATGTCCTCATTGATAGAAGTTTTATGTCTTTTTCACCAAATGGGGTTGTAATAAGAATAAAATTTATCGTCACTCTCCTATTTTCACCAAGCTCTAAGCAAAGCAGGTAAACTGAGCATTTATTTTGTGCTATGAATTTTTTTTTTTACTCCGAAAATTCTTGTTAATTGTTCTTATTGCACTCCTAACATTATCTTGTTACAAATGTATGCTTTGAAATATTTATGTAAAACCCGAATTTGCTACGATATGAGCTACATTGGACTCAATCTTAAAATACTCCAAAACCTCAATTTTCTCGAAAATCATCAATAAGCATATCATTGTATTTTACTCATTAAATGAAGTAATTCGACATATAAAATTATAAGACGAATTGCGAAGGATTGAAACATAGAAAATTAAATCTAAATTATAGTTTTTTCTTAGGTTTAGAAATTCAATCAATGTATAAAAATAAAAATTAATGTAGCTTGGGCATTAATGTAGCTTGGGCATTAGTCGAGATAGATGTCCAACATGCAAGTGGTTGGTAGGGGGTAACTTACAAATTTGGATAGAGATGCATTGCCTTAGGAATGCTTTATTCATTTTAGCCAAACCAAGGCTAACCCACTTTGGGATTTCTCTCTGGTTTCTCTTGGAGCTACTAGTAGAGAAGGGAGTCTAGACTGCTTGTGCCGGGTAAGCCATCGTAAGGGTGCTGGAGTGGATGCTGAACAAATGCTAGAGTGGGGAGTGCAGCTCGAAATTCTTTTGCAAGGAAAATAGAGAATAAAAAGTAGAAAAGAAAGAAGAGAAGGAAGGTAATATAGAAAAAAAAAAGTAAGGAAAATTTGTAATGTATTTATAAATTTATTCGGTGAAAAAGCTTTCATTTAAATATATCAAATGATTATTCAAGTTAATCATAGTGCGAGGGGATTTATACACAGAGTTGTATATGCGATATGAAAATCAGAAGGTATTTTCATTGTAAATTGATATAATTGTGTCAGTTGGATAGTAGATAACGAGAATGGTTAATTAATGATATGAGTAGATGTAGGTGCCCTATACACAAGCGATCGTGAGGTGTTTGACTTGACGAGTCCGAACAATGAGGAGGTAAGATATGCAATTGCGTTAAATATGATATGTAAGTGGAAATTTTTCTATGACAATACATGCACATTGACTTTAATAGTAACGTGATATTCTCTTTTACATTCCATATGTGAAATTAGTCGAAAATGTTTTATATAGTTATTGTTATAAATTGGGAGAGATGAGAATGTTTGTATATACAATTTGTTATACTATTGTGTTAAATTAAAACAGGTAAATTATCCAGTTAAACTCACTTTTGCACTGATATACTGCACAATTATATGGATTTATTTGAATATCTATTCTTATACCTAATCAAAGGACACGCAACATACATAGGCAAAAGCAATGATAATAAAAGCCTGAGGAAATGTCATGTTACGTGACAGGATGGCAAGGGCAATGTGACCAAGTGAAGGCTAAATAAGGGAAAGCCTATTAGCTTTAATAGCATTATGAGGCCTACTAGCTAAGAAGCCTACAAACTATATAAGCAGTGCAATCTCAGGAGCCCAACAAGTTACAGACCTAATCATCCTAACATAACACCTCTTGAAGCTGACAAAGCAAGTCAAGAAATGAACGTAACTTATAACAATGATGGCATATCGTGATGGTGTGATTTACATATCTTGCACAAAGAATTTGGCGCACAATAATGTTAGCAATAATTAAAATTATTGATAGATTTATATCTCATATTGTAGAAGTTCGTACTATTAAATATAATTATGGGCTTATCCTATAATTTATCTTGCATGTTGCAAACCTTTTGCAATCTTAAATGTGTAAGCAAAATCTCTAAAGATTGTGATTGTGAAATCTGTTTCCTTATAATCTCATTGTGAATTTTGAGAACAGGGCTTAGGTAAGGGGATTAACACTGCTAGTGAATGGGGAAACTTCTCTTACAAGAATGAATATAATATTGTTGTGGCATTTTTGGTTGGGTCACCCTATCTTTCCATATCTCAAGAATTTATTTATTTCCCTAATTTAAAAATAAAAAAGTTTTTCAATGTAAGTCAATTAACTTGATAAATATCAAAGAACTAACTTTGAAGGCTTAATCTTACAAACCTACTTGGCCTTTCTCCACAGTGCGAAGTGAAATTTGGTATCCTCAAGATTCCAAAATTACCTCTCCGCACATGGTCATTAATTCCATTAATGAACATATTCAATTATGTTGGCAATACTTGGTAAACAAGCTCTCAAAATTTCCAACAATATGATTAAAAGCCAATACAGTTTTAATATCCAAAGCTTGCATTTTGATAGAGACACAAAGTGATTTAACCAATTTTCAAAAATTAATTGAATCAAAATGACATTGTTTATCAAAGCACTTGTTTCAACACCCAATAACAAAATAATATAGCTCACAAAAAAAATTGACAACTTTTGGAAGTGACTAAATATATTATGTTCACATCAATTCTCCTAAAGTTTTTGGGTTGATGACACCCTTACAACTTTATCATATAAATCTGATGCCAACAAATATCCTTCAGTTCAAAACATCCA